>BRDA01050489.1:0-21847 GCA_036984385.1 Crenuchus spilurus
ATTGAGGTGGTTTATGGACTAATATCTCCTATTGTAGTGATTAATAGTGTTTATTGAGGTTGTTTATGGACTAATATCTCCTATTCTAGTGATTATTAGTGTTCATTGAGGTTGTTTATGGACTAAAAAAAGCCTAGCTCTGCTGGCCATTGATAGGACACAAGTCAAGTCCCTGGAAAAGATGCCTTGTTGGTATGACAGGGTCACAGATCATTTTCTTGAAAAGGAATGGAGGGTAGAATTTACGTATAAATAAACCGACACATTTGATGATGTAGCCCGAAATTGAGCTTCCCCTCCTTGAAAGACCAGCATCCGCCACTGCGGTCCAGTGAGGAGGTTTTGCAGCGGTATTTATTTGTGCAGTCCACGGTGTATTCTTGCAAGATGACTGACACAGTTAGTGAAGTGAGGAGCATCCTGTGTGTGTCTGACTCTGTACACACTCTCATAAGTTATAGCCGCTAATGAAGCACACAGAGTGCAGAGGGGGAAAGTATGTCTGTATGCCTGTATGTATGGCTTCTTTTTGTTTCTATAAGTTTCTTTTGTTATGGGCAAAGTGCATCAGAGAGATGTATAATTGATATGTATGTTATATATTATAATTATATGTATAATTTTACTGTCAAGTGAGTTGCAGTGTTTTTCCTACATGTATGTTTCTAGAGGCAATGCAGCATAGGTTATTTCCAGGGATGCACATAAGTGGTGCGCAGGTGCGCATGCGTGGTCAAAATTAATGATGCGCAACGTGAATTACGACGTGACGCGTGTTTGCGCACCATTTACTTGATTGATGACGGTAACCGGAGTTGACAGGTTTGCAGTTTTCACGCCAAATCGTTTTGTTGAAAATGCAGTCGCGGGTGAACTTTCAAGGGTGGCGGGATGCGTTTTATTGGGTAACTTTTAAAAATTGCCGCGGCCGGTTGCCTTGGATATTACTTCAACACGGCGGGCAAACGTGTAGAAAGTCGACACTAAGGAAGTATGAATACAACAATAACAACGAAGAGAACATAATATAAGAAAGATAGCCTGACAAGGAGAGAGGGAGAGAGAGAGACACAGAGAGACGGATAAAGAAAAAGGTTTGATGGACTGATAATAAATTCCTTATAAACAAATACTAAATCAATCACTCTTAGTTGTTTTACCATTTGCTTCAAATGTGTGACAGACATATATTTTGGGCTAGTTTAAACTTATGAAGGGCGGGTTTTAGACTGACTTTTGGCTGATTAATTTTTATGGATCTGGCAACCCTGACGGTAACGTAGACGGGCTCAAGACAGTAGTTAATTGATAACTAGCACTAGCTTATTTTTTCACTGGTTTTAAGATTTCCACCGATTCATCATCATGTCCAAGAAACAAGCTACATTAAGTCATTACTTTGGTATTCCACCACCTCCAAAGAAACGCCAGACTGAGACTGAAGGTAAAAAAAGAGTATTCGCTTAAAAATGGCTGCAGGAGATAGCATGGCTCCACACAGTGGATGTCAGGAGGGTAGTGATGATCAATGCTTGTAGTATTTTCGAGCATTGTAAAAGGTGAGCACCAAACAACATCTGTAGGTGCTCCTTTGAGAACTAGACCAAAAAAATTGTGCACCCCTGTTTATTTCACTAACACTATGCAATGTACATGCTTATTCACAAAATCAGAACTTGTTTATAACTTTTGTATATACACAAATTAAATATGCATAAATATAAAATATGTAACTTTTATATCCTTCCATTATTTATGAATCAGCCGGTTATATTGTAAGGTCTGTATAGTGTTTCAAATTCGTGCTCTGTGTGCCCCCTTTTGACTTTGAGCACCCGCCCCTCCAAAGGTCTCTGCACGGCCCTGACGGGACATATAGAGAATTCAAATTGTTTTTGTTTCAGACACATATGTAGCCCAAATATAGGTATTGTAGAACCTACTAAGTGGTAGATGTCATCATTAATGTAAAATATGAGAATTTCCTAAATGTAATTAGAATATAAAAATAGTTAGGAATTTATCAATAAAAATATATAATTTCAGCAAAAATCTAATTATATGTCACTCTAAATTAGTTTTCAACTGTGTAATTAATTAGCAATTAATTATTTTTAAGGATAAAAATGACTTGAAATACTCTTTTTCTGTGAAAGCATGTCAACCAATCAGGTTTAAACTCCTCCCACTACACTCAGCACTTAAAGCCTGCCTGTGAATTTCAACTTCCTTTTTCCTCGTGACTAGTTCAGAGTAGTAGTGCTGCCAAGCTCAGCAGTTCTATGAACTATTAGAACATACACTGATATACTGTGTCGAAGAAGTGTTGGAGTCCTATTTCTGCACTGTTTGTGTTTACTGGGCTTTGGTAAGACATTTGAATTAAAGATATTAATGTTGAAAGTTTTAGTTATAGAGTAAATTAACCCAAAATTGTTGTCATTATGGTTATAACACTTTGTTTTGTATATATTAAATGCAGTATTTGTATTTGTAGAAGCAGTTAAGAGTATATATATTTGTAGATCACATGCAGTACAGCTTGTGTTAAATGGCGGAGCCATGTGCTCGTGTGAAAAGTTCACCGTGGCTGACGCTAAGCACTGTGGCCACTAGATGGCGCATGTTGCCCATTTTTAAGCATTTGTTAGTTAAAGCTACACGCTGTGCTGCTGTTGTAATGTTCTTGCTTTTGCTAAGCAGTTGTTATTCAGGGGAATATAGTGTTGTCAGTAATATTATATTAGAAGTGTAGTTAAAAGCTATATGCTTAGAAAAGTTTATATGTAAAATTGATCATTTCATTTATAATTAATATATTCTTTATTTTCATTTGAAGTTACATGATTTATTGGGTGGATGTTGTGTGTGTGTGTGTGTGTGTGTGTGTGTGTGTGTGTGTGTGTGTGTGTGTGTGTGTGTACAATGTCATTCTGCTCTTGAGAAACAAAGACCTCTTTATACCTGTTCGATATACAGGTTAGGTTTATTGGATGGTTCTGAGATTTGAGAAGCCTTCTTTTCCGAAGCAACCAGCCCAGCTGGTATGGATTCCTTCTTTAGGACACTGGATATCTGGAATTTTGAGTGAGCTAAGAGCATTTGATGGTGGGACATCCTCTCACTACTGTTCAACTTGAACATTGATTTCTCTGGTAAGGAGTGGCGAGCCAAATTCTGAGACATACTAAACAAAATTTTTCTTTTATTCATTAATTTCATTTATTTTATTTTATTTTCTTTGTTTCACCCTGAAATGATGATTATTGCAATAAAATATGTATAATTGTACCCTTTTGTAATCTGGTCTCAGTCACATCATTTAACAAATTACCAGCTCCTCCCCGAATCTAGATCGGGTCCAAACCAAATTAATAATTATTAGCTTTATACACATTACACGTGTGTGTGTGTGTATATAACTACTTAAGCTTATTTTTTAAAGTAATGGAAATATACAAAAAATAACTTCAAAGCTTTTTAATTAAACATTTTATTGCTTAAAATACAATAACATCCTCCATTTCAGGTTCAAGTTTAAAACTCTTGCTTTTTTAAAAAATCCAAAAACAAGAGATACATTTTTAGAAATCACATTAAAGGTAAAAAGCAAACATAAATTAAGGCACAATACAGTAAACATTGCCTTTTTATATATTCTTCTTTGAATTTCAAGTATGTGTGACAAAACTCTTGCTTTTTTTTAAAGTGCAAAAACAGAAATAAAATAAAATCACATTGATTTAAAGGTAAAAACAAACAAATTAAGAATAATAAACAATTTCCAGTCTGAGATATTATAACATCCACTTCTAGGTTTTCTGCATGAATGAAATATTTTCTTTTTTACAAAGCCAACATATATTGAACATTATTCTTACAAACAATATCAATACAACATATAACAATGGAGGAAAGTGAGCATGTCAACATGCTCAGAACTGAGGCTTGCCTTGCGCTTTGATGCAATGTTTCCTGCTGCTGAAAACAGGCGCTCTGATGACGTGGATGTAGCTGAAATACACAGCAGAGACTTTGCCAGTTCTGCCAATGTTGGATAGCGCGCTGCGTTATTTTCCTATTGTCGTTTTCTTCTGCACGTTGTCGCTCTTTTCCCTCGTTGCTTCCATATTCCCGCTTCTCAACTAAAAATCTCCTTCCTGTGCGTGGGTGACGCAAGTGTGGTGTGCCACATTAAAAGTCATCCGTGCGAAATACAGTGCGCTGAGTTTTAAAAGTAAATAAATGATTACTTGAGGCACAGAAAATTACTCAATCATTTTTTGTAATCGAGTAACTCAAATTACTCGAGTAATCGTTTCACCCCTAATATAAATATATATGGGGTGTGTATCTGTCCAATAAATGACAATCCGATATGTTTCTCAATTCATGCGGTACGATACGATTTAGAAACAATTTATTTTACATTGGACCGATTAGATTCGATTGAGGATTTTGATACAGTTCAGTATAATCGGGTAGGAAATAATGAGTTACTTGTTTAAAATAGATAATTTACATTATGATTCAACATAAGTTAATATTAAAAATGTGTTACGGTATGTGGTACCGGTGCTCCAATGTTTTAATCAAGTCCCCAAAGCCCTCATTCTCCACCACACACAGTATGGTCTTAAGTCTTTGACAGTGAACCGGGTTATTGAAGCCGTTATTGAGTTGTGGTCGAGTGTCTTTGGGCTAACGGTGCTACCGTCCTCATCACCACTTTCCTCATGTCGTCTCACCAAATGTTCTATCTTCATTTAAAGACTGAACTTCTTCTAAACTTTAGATTTTAAGCTCGGCAGAGCGTTGTACAGTATGTATGTGGTCGGACGTTTGTCTTTCAAACGTGACTGATGAATAGAGAGAGAAGCAGAAGCACACAAAACCGATTGACAGCTCTTGAATCGGGCCATCGGCCGGTTCACTTTACAAATAGACCGATTCAGGGGTCCATGTACCACTGCACTCACATCGGTTAAGTCAAAATCTGTCTTCCGATTCAAATCGGTTATTTTTTACACCCCCAAAATATATATATGTATGTCCCTGATATGACATCCGAGTCTTAAAGGGACGGAGCTATAAAGTGATTTACAATGAAGTCTGTAGGTCTGACTAGTGCAAATTGTAAATGGTAAACATTGTAAATATTATTGTAAACATTGCAGACTGAAAGTTTGTAGACTGTAGATTTGGTTATGCAAATGTATATTGTAAACTCTAATCTGAACATTTTAAACAATAGTTTAAATATACAGAATGTATTGAAATCCAGAATTGTGTGATCACCGGGCTAAAGGAAAAGTAGGCAGATTTAAGCAGCCTGATGGACAGAGGTGACCCTCAGGCTGCTGGTTTTAGCCTGGAGACTCAGCAGTCTCCTCCCTGATGGTAGCAGGCTGAAGAAGCTGTGAAAGGGAGGAATGAAATCACCGGCCATACAGAGGACTTTTCTAGTGAGGTGGATGCTGCAAATGTCCTGGTGGGAGGAAAAAGAGGTAACAACGATCCTCTAAGCTGCTCTTACATTGTGCTGAAAGGACTTGCGGCAGGATGCGGTGCAATTGCCATACCACACCGTGATGCAGCTGTTCAGGATGCTCTTGATGGCTCCTCTGTAGAAGGTGCACATGATGGGGGTTGTGGCTCTTTTTAGTTTGTGTTTGAAAATAAGAGGAGCTGGTGGGCCTTCTTGACTAGTGATGCAGAGTTGTTGCTCCATGACTGGTCCTCTGAGACATCCACACCCAGGAACTTGGTACTGCTCACCCTCTGCCCAGCATTGACATTGATGGTCAGAGGAGTGTGTTTCTAATGGTCATGTTGAAGTGTTTTATTTCATTTAACTCGGTACATATTTAACCCCCAAAACATTATCTTCTGCATATCCTGACTAGCCAAATAATTTGGTTTTAAATGAGTGCATATTCTCTAATCGTCTTTACACATCTAAATAAAATCATTCAAATCACATACCACCGATATAAACAGAAATGTTTTACTAACACAATGTCCAGTGCAGCAACTGTAAAAACAGAAAGCTGGCCTGACAAAATTTTTATCTAGCAAGAAATTAATTAACCATTAATGTTTCATACTAAGTGATGCAAAATAATTTCATGCTTTGCAATTCATTAATCTTCAAATATTTAAAGCTGCAATTCAACAGAATTTTATCTGAGGAGCAAATTAATGAATGAACAAGTGGCACAGAATTAAAATTTCCCTGTAATGAATATCAGTAACATGCTGTACTGTATACCTCGTACAACACTAGAGGTTAACAAACTGTGAACTAGTATTTAAATACTTCCAGCTGTACACACACAAACTAAAATGGTGCTAAATTATTCACAGAAAATAAAAACTGTTGCACTGCTGTACATCAAGTCAGGGAGAAAACTCAAACTGTTTAATCCAGTTTTTAGGGCACATTTAATTGCAGTGGTTAGCTAGCTAGCTAGTTAAAATACAGCCTCTCATATTTATAGTTTATACCCTAAATGCCAAGTAGCTCGGTGTGCTTAAGTTTCAGATATTTTTGTATGTTATGTACACGTATAAACGTTATTTGTGATAAAAGGTCATAGTTCCTTTCTTGTGTTATATACTTAGTCTCTGAGGTGCTTGGACTGTTAGCCAGGCTATCAAACCTAGCTAAACAGCTAGCTAGATATAGGATTTTACAAACATGAATATAACAAAATTGCATTATTATTGGTAAATAACTATTTTGTATTTATTAGTTGACTATCTAACTAAATATACTAATTATAAATGAAAAGTGGCAGTAATTTTGCTGCATTTTCACATATTAACTAGAGATGTGCAGTTCCTGAAGAAACTGCGGATATGGGGCGAACGGTGCCCGTCGGGACTCTGTGTGGATTGTGATGGTGTCATGGTAGGTGTGTGTGTGTGTGTGTGTGTGTCTTTGAGTTAGTGAGGGTGAGTATGTGATGTATGTGATGGTGTGTGTGTGTGTGTGTGATGGTGTGTATAAGGGTTTGTGTGATGTGTGTTGTGTGTGACTGTGTATGAAGAATGGTTTGTGTGTGTGTGTGCATGTGATGGTGTGTGTGTCAATGAGTTAGTGAGGGTGTGTGAGTGTGAGACAGGGTATGTGTGTAGAGTCAATGAGTGAGTGACAAAAAGGGCCTGTTTGTATGCGTGTGAGGGTCTGTGTGTGTGTGTGATGGCGTGTGTGTGTGAGTGAGTGCATGTGTGTGATGGTGGGTGTGTGTGAGTGAGTGCATGTGTGTGATGGTGGGTGTGCGTGTGTGTCTGTGAACAAAGAAATAATGAACAAGATAATACTTCACATATTTGATCCTACTTTACTGTTTTGTTCTGAAAAGAAAAAAGACATCTCTGGTCCCCTCCTCACTCCAGTCACAACTCTGATGGTATGTAACTTCAGTCACTCCAGACATGTTGCAGTCACATGTACACACGTGCTACAAAGACACAAGGAGATAAACACAATAGTACACAAATTATCATTTAATTTTTAACATTTGAAACATTTCAACACAATGAACCAATGCTGCATAAAATACTTGCTATGATATCTACTACACCCTGTTCACCTGACTATTTCTCCATCTTGCACACTCCACTCCTTTTTTTCATGTTCATATCCTTTGTGTAGGTGAGTGTAGCTGTGTGTACCTGTGTCATGGCCACCTCGTGGTCCTCACCTCTGATTTCCTTCTGTGTGTGTGTAGGTCAAGATCTGTGACATCAAATAAAAAAAAAGAATGAATGTTACAAACTTTCATTTCAGTGTGTGGCGAATAAGACTGCGTCGGCAAACTGGATCACACTTACCTCTTTTATTCTGCAAAGAGTAGGACCTATTCTCCACCTTTTTAAACACACAGATTGTTTTTTTGTGGATAGACTCAGACTGCAGATTGCCGGCAATGAGGCACATCCTCTTGAGCTTCTCTGTTTTGTCATCATTGTCTACCACATTTTTTTTTATAACAGTAATACATATTGGTAGATTAGGAAAGTAACAATACCCCCCCACCAACCCGAGTGTCAAGTGCAGTCATGAATCCACGAGTCAAAACGGCGTGTGACCTCCAACGGTCCCTGCCCATGAAACGAGCACACCCGAACACACAATGAATAAAAACACTGGCACCATATAATGCATGTTCCGTGCCGCTGAGCGTCGAGCGCGGTCGTGTATCCGCGAGTCGAAACGGGGAGTGACCTCAGACGGTCCCTGCCCGTGAAACGAGCACACCCGAACCCCCCAACGACGTAAACACTGGCACCGTATAATGCATGCTGAGTGTGGTCGTGTATATAAAGAACATAAACAGTAACTCATTAAAACAGAACTACAGCACAGTAAATGGGAACATTTAAGAACAATCAAATTTTTTTTTTTTTTTTTTTTTTTTTTTTTTTTTTGGACAATGAAGTACAATAAAGAACAATCAAGCATTTTAGAGAAAAAGAAATAGTAAAGAACAATAAAGGTATTACTAGATCACGAAACTAACAATACACGCAACCAACACGAGTGTCAAGTGCAGTCATGCATCCGCCAGTTTAAACGGCGAGTGTCGAGTGCGGTTGTGCAAAAAAAAAAAATGCCACGTCACTCCTTCAGAACCGCGTAGACAGGGCTATGATAGCTGTAGTACAAATGCAGTACTCCTGCCGATACGCAGTTTTCTGGGCGAGAAGTGAAGACCAGGTCCAGGGTAGTGAGTTTTTCGGTCGTCACTCCCTGTATCAACTGCATGTACCCCTTTTTAGCCAAGAAAGTGCTTATTGGCTTAGGGGTGGTTGATGTGGGGTCTTCGTTGAAATCCCCACAAATAATGACATGGTCCTGATCCATCATCTCGATCGCATCGAGAAGATTTTTCAGGTTGTGCAGAAAGTCAGTGATCCCGTAGCTTGGTGGTCTGTAAACGGCTACTACCACAGCTTGTACCGGGTGTCTGACTTTCAAGGCGACAAACTCCCATGTCAGTGAAGCCTGTGATGTACTGAATCAGCCGGGCATTCACAGACTCCCTCGCGTAAATGGCAACACCACCACCCTTTTGGTTCGCCAGCTGTGGGAAACTTGAATAGGACGTCTGCCTATTCCGCTTTTGCATCACGAATCCTGCTATGTGAAGGTCTTCCGAGACAGCCGCCCCAAAAGTGTGGGTCTCGGTGAAACACAGGACATCACCCAAGCGGATCTCGTGGTGGCTCCGCACGTCGTCGATATGGCACCGAAGACCTTCCACATTATTGTGGACTAGGATGAGCCTTCCTTCGGCAGCCTTTTCGACACGTGCGAGAAGCGGCATGACCGCAGCGAAGTCTGCTTCGGGCATGCGTTCCAACGACGCCAAGATTTCCTCGTTGCAGAAAATCTTCTCGTCAAAGTCTACAATGTGTAGCCCTGCTACGAGGTGGTCCTGTTCAACGGGACATAAGCCATGCCGGCTTCGAAAACGCACCGTAGCGACACCACGGCTGACAACGAAGTCATGCCCTGGACTTTGGGACGTGCAGGCGAAGGCGAGCTTCAAAGGAAACTGGAAAGGCAGTCCCTTTTGCTTACATCACTCTTCCACCCTTTCTATGTAGACAGTTCTGTCACCGCCCTTACGACTCCTGGCTCCCGCGTTCGGGTCATCCAAGTCCAGCCCGATCTTCTCTACATGCGGCTCGCCTTTACGGCCGACGACGCAGACGAACCGAGAGATTCTACCAAAAGTCCCATTGACGAGGCCGTCAGCCGTGTCCAAATTGCGCGTCAGAACGATGCGCGCACCCTCGGACAACAGCAGGGAATCGGGCAGATCTCCCTTACATCCCCGAAACGGCGCAGACTGCCTCACCATCCTTCCCGTTTGTTCATCCTTGACGTGATCCTCCGCATCGATGCAGGTCACGTTGGAACTGTGGGCAAGCAGAGCGCTGTTATTATGCGTGTCCACCTGCTTGTTCGTAGCGAATATGTGCAACACGTCAGAGGGGCAATCTTCACAACTGCAGAAAGTGCGCGTGGCGAGGAGTGCTCGGTCGCCGTCAAGCAACGGCTCGGCTTTCTGCTTGAAAGAAAACTGCTCGGCTTTCAGCATTTCCGCGAACGTGGCGTCCTCTTTCTGACGCATTATTTCCATCAGCATGATCTTTTGGAAGCGATCTCGCCAAAGATCCGGCACGTGCTCTTTGTAAAAGCACAAAGCCTTGACCTTTCCCACGGCCGGCAGTTGAAAGAAGTCTCCAACTGCCAGCACCGAGACTCCGCCAAAGGGCTTCTTGATCCCTTTGATCTGCTGAAGCCTCAGGTCCATGTGTGAAAACAGCTCTTTCAAAACTATGGATATCTCGTCGATGACCATGATTTGGACCTGGGAGAGGACGATCCTCATCTCGTCCAAAGAATTGCCGAGTCCTTGATAGGGCGGCTTCAAGTTCTTTGGCAGCTTCAGGATGGAGTGTAGGGTGTTCCCCGAAATGTTGAAAGAGGCCGTTCCCGTGAAAGAGCTTAAAATCACAGTAGGCTTCGACATGCCATCCAGTTCATCCACACTGGGCAAGTGTCTAAGGATTTTTGACGCTTCGAGGTGGACGCACTTGATGAGATGCGACTTTTCCGACTTTACGAAAGATGCGACTTTCACCCGCCCCGCCCGTGACGAAATAGAAGAACTGCTCGACCTGTTTGCCGTTCACGACCCTCAAGCACCAGTCTCTTATCGTATAGAACACGGCGGCCTGCGTACGATTGAGGGATCGGTACATCCCACGCATGGCCTCAGAGCTCAGCGTCGGGCACTCGACGAGCAGCACCGCCGTAGCGCGGTCGGCCTTGGGCCTGTATTCCAGCACGTCGTCTTGCTCGTTCGCTTCAGCCGGGTCTACGGGCTCACGTTCCGAGACTTCCTCAATCCGGAGGAGCTCAGAAGTCAGCGCGAAATTGGCCCACGCGTCCTCGGCGGGACCCATGCTCACAAAATCTTTAATCGCTCGCTTGACGGCTTCGCTGTCCGCCTCGTAGCGCTTCCTGTTCTCGTTCACTATTTCAAAGACCGACGTCAAAAGCTCCGAGCCGGGGAGCTTGACGCTAGCGCATAAATAGAAGGACTGGTACGAGCTGAAGGGCGCGACCTTCAGCTGACAGTCCATCCTATATGGAAGGTAAATCTTTAGAAGAGTGCCGTAAAATTTTTCCGGCTCCTTCTCCGAAAAACGGGCATACCTGATGATGGCAGGTCTGCCCTTCATCCTCTTCTGTACAAACCCCATGTTGTACTGAAGAGGCATGACGTTCTTGCCGTCTCTCTGCCTGCCATAGACAAGGCGGTAGTTTGAGGCAAAGTCAGCCATGCACAGACTCTCAAACTCAGGTGTGGGGGGCCTGGCTTTGTATTTTTCAGGCAACCACGTCATCCGCACCTGGTCCGATTCCAAATCCCTCATTTAAAACCTAGGCATCGGCAGGCTCATCTTCGTTGCGTCGTCATCCGTTGAGATGATCACGTCACGCGAGCAAGACTTAAGCTTTAGGCTGCATACACAAGTAACAGCCTCTTGCACGCTGACTTCATGATTTTTCGAATAAGCCTGCATGACCTGCTTCATCTGTTCCAGGTCAGACACGTTTTGCTTGCTCGAATCCCTCATGATGCATTTGAGGAATTCGCTCATTTCGTTTTCAGCCTTGGTTATGTATGATAGTATGTACATGATGCAATTGTATGGATCCAGAACAAACTGGATGTCCATGTTTGCGTCCCAGGCTCTGAGCAGGTCCGGATTATAGGCGTTGACCCAACAGTCCTTGGGGTCATGTCTCATCATCAGACCGCTCTTACAGGCTATGTCCTCCAGGGATTGCGAGTATTCCTCCTAGGTCATTTTGCACTTGGCGAGGAGCTCGTCCGTGCTACCACACAAAGCCGTGTGGTCGTGCAATAGATCCCACACAGACTTCAACCTGGCTTTTGAGACCTTCACCGGGCAATGCTTATTCCCCTTCTTGCAGGACTTCATGTGATTGCGGCTATGAGACTGCACTTCCTTAATGATTTTGTGCAGCTCGGGGTCCGCTTTTTCGTCCGGCAGACAGCAGGACACGTACTTGTCGACGAAGGCGATGATCTTTTCATCCGGGTCTTCGTCGAACTTGGGTGCGTCCTTTATCCAAAACAAACAATGGATATGGCCCGATTCTCAGGCCTGGAACTCCACCCTATAGAACCAATCGATCACTTTGCCAATGGGTTGAGCGGGAGAGAGAATCAAGTCCCTCATCAGGGCCTCTACCCTCTTCTCAAACAAGCGTATGACTGTCACGGGATTGCTCCGCAGGATGTCACATTTAGCGGCCCAATCCAGCTCGGAGAACTCCACGCTTTCCCCTCGTTGGCGCATGATGGCCCCGATGACCTCCGGCCACCTCATTTCTGCAGCACTGAACGTGCAGAAAAATGTGGGCAAGTCCAACTGCCTCAGACAAGCGAAGAGGTCCCTCATGGTCTTTTCCCAGTATGCTGGGGTGCCTCCGAGAGGCTGCATGAACCTCGTGGTTTCTGCACCTCTTGCCGGTCTTTCAACAGGCGCGTGGTTATCTTACGCCCGTCCTTGGTAACACACTTTGCCCTTGCGCAGCTGGATGGACATGCTCGACATGGCGAGGTGCATCTCCATCACAAACTGGGCAAAAAAGATGTTTGTGTCCATGGCGAAACGGTTGTCAGCACCGAACAGCCTCGCGTAAAAGTATCTGCTCGGAGAGATCTTCTTGGGTCTGTCGGGCTCGTCTAATGTGTTCTTGCCCGTGCTGAATTGCACGGGGAACACCATGGACTCCAACCTGGGGGTCTTAAAAAAAACTGGCCGGCTGACTTCCTTCGGCCGGGGCGATGGAGTACACGTTGTCTCCGTAAGACAGAAGTTCCTGTCTGACGTCAGCCGGCACAGTCCGGACATGCCTCTTTGTTGCCGTCGGGTACGTTTTCGCCATCATTCTCCCCGGAGGCATTTTCTATCGTCTCCAAGTACAACTCGTCCACATTCGCTCTCAGGACAATGTTTCTGTATTGAGTGGACCTGCTTTAGTTTCAGGAGAGCCCTTGTCACTTTGGCCATGTCCAAGGTCTGAAACTGAAAGTACCCTTTATAGCTTAATCGCCTCTTCAGCTTCACCCTCAGAATTTGCGATTTGGAAGGTGGTCTGGGCAAAAGCTCAACGGTGGACTCCACCTCCGACGGAACGCACACCATGGCCCCGTGAATCACTCGCTGCTGTCCCTTTGGAAGTGAGACAATCTTTGCAAAGGGGATGAATTTAGCAATCACGTGGCGCTCGAGTACGTTCAGCCCTTGCAGCTCGGGTGGTATCGGGGGGAGGGCAAGCTTATTGGCCACCGCGATTGATGGCAAATGACCGGACTTCAGGTTTTCGTGGCAGCTGTGACAGATCCACAGCTGCCTCCTTTCAGGCATTACACACACGCCTGATCTGCACATGTCTGCACAAACGTGCAAGTACGTGTTTGTTAGGCACGTGGATGCGAGCTCAGGATCTTTAGAATAGATAGATGACTCACATCTCACCTGGTTTACGAATAAACCTCTGTGACAGACTGTGCAAATATAAGTCGGTCC
The DNA here is from genome assembly GCA_036984385.1 of Crenuchus spilurus. NCBI lineage: Eukaryota > Metazoa > Chordata > Actinopteri > Characiformes > Crenuchidae > Crenuchus > Crenuchus spilurus. The sequence goes on from BRDA01050489.1 coordinate 13,651, forward strand.
TTGTTTCATGTTCAATTTGAATCGTGACTTTGCCTCAATCATAAGCGGGTTGGGTGATTTGTCAGGACAAGACCTTGTTGTAGCAATGCTCAAGATATTCCTGTACTTGTCCTTGATACGATTAGAACACCTTATGCTGTGCATTGCTTTAAGGTCATTCCTGTAACGGTCACTGATTTGAATATTTTTCACCAGGAGACGGAACTCGGGGTCATTCCTATAATGGTGTCGGATGAGCTCTTTGTGATTGAGACAAAACGCAGGGTCGTTCCTGTACCGGTGTCTGGCGAGCTCTTTTTGTTTGAGAGTGAACGCAGGGTCGTTCCTGTACCGGTGTCTGGCGAGCTATTTTTGTTTGAGACTGAACGCAGACCCCTCCCCCTGTAGAGAGACAGACACAGAGCCTAATACTCAATCTTAACTGCCAAAAGCTTCAGAAAAGTGAAAACGCCCCTATGGCTTAACCGAAAATATCGTGGGTGAGAGGACCCCTTGGTGATCGCTGTGATAAAAAAAATTTTTCGCTACACAAAGGGATGCCAGAGTTATGGCCATGTAAAAAAGTATGAGAAATGGAAAAAAGGCAATGCAGGTTTTCAGAAATTAACATGGGAGTGAATAGGAGAGTTAGAGGTGCCTAATCCCGAACAAATCGTCATAACTCAAAAACTGTATTTTTTATCAAAAAGAGTTTTTGGGATGTTATAGTCAGGAAAAATCCCCACATTTTTAGACTAAAATAGGGTTTCTGGGCAAAAGTCTCCCAAAGTTACAGGGAGTTGTTTGGAGAATTTCTGATTTATGCATTTTTGCTCCCACATTCTAGCGCACTCTAACTAATTACCATTAAAATGAATGGAGAGACGATTGAAAGAGTGATAAAAAGCGAGGGATGAGTGCCGTTGGTCCATGTTTCGTGTCTCTAGCTCAAAAATTGACCGAGTTATGGCCGTCGAAACAATTAATTCCATAGAGATGAATGGGGTTTTTTTTCACCGAAAAACGAGTGTAGCGGAAGAAGGGATGAACATATCCATCCAAATAATAGACGCACACCATTCCAGACCAAACCGCAAGTTTTGGCGTTTGAACCGTGTCGATAGCTCGAAAACTGTGGGACTAGATAGCTGGCGAAGTTGTGTAAATAAAAACGATAATAATAATAATAAATCGAAGAACAATATATGGCGGCTTCGCCCCATATAATTATTCCAGTGTAGTCAGCCACACTTACCTCAGGATGAATGTTAAAAGCAAACTTAATTTCAACCCTTCTCCCCATGTTTTCTGCAGTCAGTTACTTAGTCAGTGTCCTTTTGCTTGGATGTGTATTCTGAATGAAAAAAAAAACCTTAATGCACTTGCATCTGAACAGTTTTGCACCATGAATAATAAAAAGATTTGCTGTTGACAGGAAATAGCATCCATGTACATTAGCCTACTTTTACCTCATTTGTATACAAATTCAAAAATGTACTTGTGACTAAAGACATGTACTATACCCAAGTGAGTGTATTGTCATTTTCTTTAAAATCAATAAATCAAACCAATCAGTGGAAAATATTTTTTATTAATATTATGAATGTTTCTAATCATAAGATGTTTCAATATTAAATATAATAATCATTCTAAACATCAAAATACAACAAAAATGAAAAAAAAACATCAAATTCATGAACAAATGAATGAAATCAACGTTCATCAACAGATGTAGGAAAAACAATATTCTTTAAACACTGAAATCAACCTAAATGAACAAAACTGAACATCACAAAAAAACATTCTTCATCCTGAAAAGAGTGAAACAACAATTAATATTGTTATACAAAACATGTGCACAGAGTAATTAAAGTACTTAATACTATCTGTAAATTAAACATTCAATAGCCACCCAGATTCCTTGTATTTGCAGGTATCATAATATAACAGAAAAATCTTTTTCATTTTTGGGGCACATACTTGACACAGTTACTATTTTTAATTTAAGTTTTTAACTGTGTGGCTTTATTCACCCCCATTCATTTTGGACTCACTTGCGGGTTCCCTCTCGCAGTTTGCAATCAGTTTCTGATATAACGGCCAACACAGACATAATTTAGGGGTGCATGGAGCACGTGGCCAGCAGTCCATGTACACCTGACACTGTAAGTTGTTAACATGTAGACATATTTTAATATTGGCTGGTCTGATTAACTGATTAATGATGTTGACAGGCTCATTGAACCCCTTTTCTGTAGAACACAGCTTTTATGACTTGATACTGCAGAGTAGAGCTGACCAATATGCTTCATTATAATCACACTATTTAAAGACATTTTCACATACGTTATTTATTGTCATGTTTTGAAATGCAGACAAAATGCATTATCAGTGGCAAATTCTTAAAAGCTACAGTGGTACCTCGAGATGTTTAATTCGTTCTGTAATGAAGCTCATAAGTCAGTCAACTCGTATGTCAAACAAATTTCTCCCATTTAAAATAACTGAAATAGATTTAATCCATTCCAGCCCTGTGAAACATCCCCAAACCATCCTAAATTATGGACAAAAAGACGTGTTTTGAATTAAGAAACACGCATACACTTTACCAATGCATAACAAAATATTTCCATTTCAGATTTCAATAAATATTAGTGCAAAATAATTTTTGGGGAATTCTCGCTGTAGCATTTTAAATTTGCGGGGAATTCGATGTGCGTGGTTCTGTGAAGATGTGTAGTGCGCCTGTACAGTAAAATCTCTTCTCCCATTTCACTTCAGCATCTGACTGCTACCAAGAAATTCAGCAACTGGCTGAAGAATGAGATGCCATGGTTCATTCTTTACAGTTCAGTACAGAACAGTTTTCACTCTGACTCAGCAGCAAGTCCCCATATCTATGTTCAGGGCCGGCGCGCATACGCAGATCACGGGTCTGCACAAAATAATATTAACAGTATTTAACATAATTACTGTATGTTATTAAATAAGTTTAAGAGTTTAAATCATTTTTACTATTGATTTTTTCCAAAAAGTATGCAAGGAGGAGTACAGTGCATGAGATTGAACTTGATTCTGAGGGTACCACGTGAGAAAGAATGAGATGCGGATGTTGTGCTGCACATACTGGACCTTTGCGCCAACTAGCAGCAGCCACTCGTATCCTGATATTTCGCTCGTATCTCGAACAAAAATACAGAGGGAGTCGCAGCTCGTATCTTAAAGTATGTTGGTCTGCTCGTATTTCAAGGCACAACTGTATTTATACTCTCTTACCCATAGTATAGAGAATTTTTTAATCTGTTTTCTTTGTAGTGAAATGTGTAGTTAGTGTCCTTTTGATCCTGAGAATATCCTCAATATACTTGAAAAAGCAGATTTCTTTCAATATGAAAATGTATCATATGATAAAATAGTCCTATTGACCACTTCTGCTGCACAGTATATGACTGACATGTAGTTTATATTTACATTGTATAGTCTACATTTACATCTGTATAGTCCATATTTATAACACTTTTATATTTATATCAAACTACTGCACTGGGTAAAATTGGGACCTTGCAAATGTAATTTCATTCCACCTCATGTACTACATGTGATGCGAATGAAAGTTTCCTTGAATCCTTGATAAGTATCATGCAGTATACACTGTACCTTACACCATATGTTATTTTTAACATAGCCACTGTTACCGTTTGACAAATACTGTAGGTTTATTTTTACACACTTACATTAATTTCAGTGTATACACAGGAGTTTAGTTTGAAACCAAACTCAGTGCTTATCTTGGGTCTGAGGTTTGTTATTTCCACCCAGTCTCCAAACTGAAATGGCATGAGGACAACTTCCCTCCAGACAGCCACCTTCTCAGAACACCCGCTCTGCTTCTTGTGTTTGCCTTATGGGGCAGTTCAAGCTGTTGGAAGGAGAGGAAAACATGTTAAAAATTAATTAACCTCTCTTAAATTCATTAGTAAACTTACCTAACAAAATGTACTTATTATTAGTTGTTTTTATGTTCTATTTAGTTGAAGGATAAAGAATGAAACAATTTAGTAATAATAAATACTGTGATGCTCAGTAGCAGTGTTCAGTCCCTGGGTCTAGACAGAACTATTATGAAAGCTGAGAAAAGACTGAGACCCCTCATGGATAATGTCATGAAGTCCTGTGTCATCAGCTCTTTCAGTTACATTTTATCTTTAGCGTGTAGGTTATGTTTGTTCAGTACAAACTTGATGATTAAGTTATTGGAACTAAAACAATAAATAAATTATATTTTACTCCCAGTCACCATGACAAACTTAAAAACAGGTCATATGAAGGGTTTTCCCTGAAACAGAGCAATGTTTGCTCAGCTATTAAAAATGATCATTTTCTTTTAATTCATTAATAGTTTCTTTCCACTCACTGATATTTGCCCCTGCACAGTCACAAAGCCTTCTGCAGATCTGACCTCATCAAGGTTTTTTTCCAAGCTTGGTGGACAGAGTAAGTTCTCTGCCTTGTCCACAATCTCTCTTCTAATAGGTATGTTACCTGTCCTGTAAGTGTCTGTATTTGTATTTACAGTTTTTGAACAGAGTTACAGTCAAGAGCCACTTTGCCCTCATTTTCCTCTGTCAATGTTAACTTAATATATACTGATGACCCATCCGTCATTGCACAGATCTGTCTTGTTGAGACATCTACTGAAATTGTCTCACTGAAACAGAAGGATTTTGCAATTGACTGGGTGCATTTGTCAACACATTTTAAGCAAAGGCAACATCCTCTGGTAGGGTGAGACTCTTGCAGAGTTCTGTTCCATCTAAAAAAAACAAAAACAAAAAACATGCATGTTATGAGGGGGCTGACCCGAGGAGACGGAGAGGCCGTGTGGATCAGACATAGAAACTTTATTTAACACCAACTGAACATAAACAAGCACGAGGGCTTTTGCTAATCTGACACATGAAAAGAAACCAACCAACAAGGGAAAGAAGACAAACCAGGGCTTATAAAGCTAGACACTAATCACTAGAAACACAAGACACCTGAACACAATGATTACCAACACATGACATCACAGGAAAACCCATATAAGGGGAATACAATACATAACAACAAACACCAGAGGGAGACATAAACACTGAACATACACTGACAGGCAGGGTACACATGACAATAGAATTATGGTTTATTTTCTACATTACAATTCAGCAAACATGGAAACAAGTCACTAAGTTTCAAGTAACAAATAAGTCCCAAGTCTTGACAGTCGAGTCTCGAGTCAAGTCCCAGGTCTTAAAATTCGAGTCTTAGTCAAGTCACCAGATGTAACATCATTTCAATATTTAACACATTTATTTAACCTATTTATTAAATATTATTTCATATTTAACATCCCATTTTCTCTAAATCTATATGTTCAGATCCCATACAAATCTAATACTCATCTAATACTAGTAAGTTTACCCCAGTGCTCTTCACAGTTGTTCACTGCCATTTAAATCACGTTAAACTGAGATTGCGTTAATGCTTTATTATTGTGTTAACTTTGACAGCCCTAATAATTTATAAAGAAGCCTTATTTTAAAGTGTTACCAAATAAACATAGACTGATGATTATCCTGGTTACACTGAAAAACTCACCAGTTGACCCAAGTGGACCTGAGGATGGGTGGACGGTGTGGTGGCATTTTTCTTCCACTTTAGCAGCAATTTTCAAGTTGTCAAGTTTTGAACAGTACTGTATACCTGTGTTAAAAAACAGACTTCTATGTCCATACTTCTCTGTGATATTAGGATTTTTTGTTATATAAGAGGAACCCTCTTCAATGCGTCTGCATTCCTCATTTTTGAGATGAGCAATAAAAATGTTATGCCCATCAGTTAGAGCACATTTTACCAGCAGTCCTTTCTTCATTAGCACCACACCGTCCACCATTTCGAAGCTCTCTGCCCTGGTTTTCAACTTTACTGAAACACATTTTACTGTAAGAGGTGTAGGTTTGTTGTTAAACATGCTGTGAACAAGAAAATTACATAAAACTTGAATATATATGTATTTAATACATTAGTACACTCTCTCCAGGCTGGCCACATTCCATCTGCTTTAAAAACAGCCATAATAAGATCAGTCCTTAAAAAACCCACTCTTGACCCTGATATTTTTTGCGAATTACAGGCCCATCTCTAATCTCCCCTTTCTTTCTAAGGTGCTGGAAAAAGTTGTTGCTGCTTATCTTCAGGATGATCTTAAATGCAATGGTCTTTTTGAAACATTTCAGTCTGGATTCTGCTGCAACCACAGCACAGAAACAGCTTTGGTCAGAGTCACAAATGACCTACTGATGGCTGCTGATAATGGCTCACTTTCCCTACTCATACTTCTTGATCTGTTGGCTGCATTTGATACTGTGAGTCTTGGAATCCTATTAGATGGGCTGCAATACACCATGGGAATTACGGACACTGCCTTGGCCTGGTTTTATTCCTATCTCACTGAGAGAGCACAGTGCATTTCCATTGGAAAAACAAGGTCCCATTCGTACATTATGACCTGTGGTGTCCCCCAGGGATCAGTTCTTGGCCCCTTTCTCTTTCTGATATATATGCTTCCACTGGGTGATGTCAGAAATCACTATGGAATATTGTTTCATTGTTATGCTGACAATATACAACTTTATATAAAAGTGAGAACTCATGGTAACAAAGCACTGTTGTACGTCGCTCTGGATAAGAACGTCTGCCAAATACTGTAAATGTAACTCATTCTTCGGCAGCTTCACCCTCATTATCATCTTCAACAGCTCTATCCAAACTTCGTGCCTGTCTGGAAGAGAGAGAATTGTTGATGAGACAAAACTTTCTCCAGCTGCATAGTGCCAAAACAGAAGCCATCGGGGTTGGCACTCCGCATCAAATTCAGTCATCCTCCATAACCAGCATTTCATTTTTGGCCATAATATTCCTCTATGTACATCAGTTACTAATCTTGGTGTAAGGTTTGACTCACAACTCACCTTTGAGGCCCATATTAAACATCTTTGCAAAATTTCTTTTCAGCACCTTAGAACTTCATTCTACCCTCACCCTAGCAGATTCTGAAAAATTTGTCCACGCTTTTATCTCCTCTAGACTGGATTACTGTAATACATTCCTCATTGGGATCTCCAGCAAGATTCTCCAGAGACTGCAGTACATGCAGAACAGTGGAGCTAGGGTCCTGATGAGGGTGCGAAAATGTGAACATATACCCCCCCCCCCGTATTGTATTCACTTCACTGGCTTCCCATATCTGCACGTATTTAGTACAAGAGCTCTCTTAACAACCAACTCACTATTCTTTCAGCATTAAAATCATGAAATGAATGTTACTTTTTACATTTAAACATGAAAGCATGCATACTCTTGATCAATTTTAAAACAAGCAAAAATGTAATAGAAAGTGTAACTGCACAGATTTAAAAGCAAACTTAATTTCAACCCTACTCCCCATGTTTTCTGCAGTCAGTTACTTACAGTCAGTGTCCTTTTGCTTGGATGTGTATTCTGAATGGAAAAAAAACCTTAATGCACTTGCATCTGAACAGTTTTGCACCATGAATAATAAAAAGATTTGCTGTTGACAGGAAATGGCATCCACGTACATTAGCCTACTTTTACCTCATTTGTATACAAATTCAAAAATGTACTTGTGACTAAAGACATGTACTATACCCAAGTGAGTGTACTGTCATTTTCTTTAAAATCAGTAAATCAAACCAATCAGTGGAAAATATTTTTTATTAATATTATGAATGTTTCTAATCATAAGATGTTTCAATATTAAATAATAATCATTCTAAACATCAAAATACAACAAAACTGGAAATGAAAAAAAAATTCATGAACAAATGAATGAAATCAACATTCATCAACAGATGTAGGAAAAACAATATTCTTTAAACACTGAAATCAACCTAAATTAACAAAACTAAACATCACAAAAAAACATTCTTCATCCTGAAAAGAGTGAAACAACAATTAATATTGTTATACAAAACATGTGCACAGAGTAATTAAAGTACTTAATACTATCTGTAAATTAAACATTCAATAGCCACCCAGATTCCTTGTATTTGCAGGTATCATATTATAACAGAAAAATCTTTTTCATTTTTGGGGCACATACTTGACACAGTTACTATTTTTAATTTAAGTTTTTAACTGTGTGGCTTTATTCACCCCC
>BRDA01050491.1:4493-24815 GCA_036984385.1 Crenuchus spilurus
TGAGTTTCGGTTTGATTTCCGTGGACCTGATTCCGTGGGTCATAATATAGTTTATACTAAATTTTGTAGTAGTCTACAAGTGTGTTCAGGGTTTTTCATCTATTACTCGTGGGTCAATATGTTGACTTTGTCTTTATATGGATCATTAAATAAATAACTCCTTTTACCAGATTTTACTATATAAACACTCTCCGTTTTCATACACTTAGAAACGAAAGTCATAGACCACACTGGGGGGGAAACGTCGTTATTGACATTGATTTGTAAAGACCATTGACAAGAAATTTGTAAGAAACCACAGGACGGCTTGCCATCATTGATGGAACAATGAATTCTGAATTATATCAGAGAATTCTAAAGGAAAATGTCAGGACATCTGTCCATGAACTGAATATCAAGATAAGGTGGGTCATGCAGCAAGACAATGACCCTAAGCACACAAGTCGTTCTACCAAAGAATGTTTAAAGAACAGTTACCAGAAATGTTTAGTTACAGTTATTGCTGCAAAGGGGGGGTCACACCAGATACTGAAAGCAAAGATTCACATACTTTTGCCTCTCACAAATATATCATTTTAGACCATTTTCCTCAATAAATAAATTACTAGGTATATTTCTGTTTCAGTTGTATAACTGGGTGCTCATTATCTACTTTTTGGGACTTGTGTGAACATCTGATGATGTTTTAAATCATATTTGATATAATACTGGGTGCCTTAGTCCAGGTGCCTTTAGTTTGGCTTTGAGTTGTGCGAGAGGTTGAATTTACTAAAACAACTTAAATTTCCACAAAAAATGTGAAAAAGCAAGAGCGACAGAGCAGAGGAAGAGAAGAGAAAGCTGCTCAGAAGCGAGCTGCTTCATTGGAATATAAAAACAGAGCAGCAACACTGTCTGTAATTCACAAACGCCTTTTCCTTCACTCTAATTTTACAATAACACACAATCAGTCAACAGTTACATACCGAAATACTGCATTATCACAAAGACACACAGACAGAGATATGGAGAGAAAAAGAGGGAGAAGGGGACAGGATGGTGAAGAAGAACAAGAGAGAGGGAGAAATAGCAAGAGATGGTGCAGGTAAAGACAGAATTCAGGATGAAGAAAGAGTGAGACAACAGAGAACTGATAAAAAAAGAGTGTTGGAAGAAGAGAGAGTGGGAGAGAGAGGAAGAAAGAAAGAGTGAACAGACAGAATGATGAAAGAAAAAGAGATGCTGAGAGAAACAAAGAGACTGCAAAATGAAAATATACTATGAATGAAGACGAGAATAAGAAAGAAAGAGAAGAAGAGGAAGACATAAAAAGGACAGGAGAGTGAAGAAGAGAGCAAGAGAGAGGGAGATATGAAAGGACAGAATGATAAAGAGAGAGACAGAGAGGGCAGGTAAAGACAGAATCAGAATGTAGAAAGAGGGAGACAAAAGAGAGAAATGATAAAAAAAATGATGGTGGGAGAAAAAAGAGAGGGTGGTGGAAAGATAGAGAGTGAACAGACAAGATGATGGAGGAAGAGGAAGAGCGAGGAGGAGAGGCAGTGAGTGTCATCGGCGGTGAATAAGGAAGTGATGGGCATCCTCTCGGCCGTCTGGTCGGCGCTGATTTTAATGAGTCATTTCGATGCACGCTATGAAGATTAGGAGCCGGTGACGGCAAAGCACCATCTGTAAGGTAACCGAGCGGTCACAGTAATCCTTCTCACACACACTGGCAGAAGGAGTGATGGCATGGCAAGGTCACTACAGGTGGAGGGCTGAACACAGTGACAGGACGGCGAGAGGGAAAGCTGGTCCTTTCAAAGCTTTAATGAGACGTCACTGCATTTCTACTGCAACGAGTCAAAAGTGAAATAAGTCAAATCCAGTGAGGAGCCTCGAACTCCTCATTTCTGCAATAACAATCGATGTCGGACAGATTTTAGCTGCTTTAGCATCGATTTCCAATACGATTTGGTTTCTCTCGCACAAGCTGCTCTTATAAAAACTCTCAAACTGTAACTCTAAGTATTCATATCAAGTGTTTTTCAGTTGCCAAGTGGTGTCAAATATCTCAAAGCAAGCTGTAAAGGCAAGAGCACACCTTGGCTACTGGCAGCAAATTATACAGAGTGAATCATTCAGTGCAAAAATTCTTTCTTCCGTTCATTATTTTCACAAGGACACATGCGCTCTGAGCGCTAAACAGGTACTCATTTCATTCCTTAATGGCTAAAGACTTTACAAGTGACACATATGGAGCTCAGTTCATTTGCTCTCAATAAAAACAGCGTCCTGTGTTACTTTTGTTTTCATTCGGATCATTCGATGAAACTTTTTCTCAGTTAATCAGACCCTATGCACCCAAATGAGTTATTGAACACTTAAATAAGACTCCATACTTTTAGTTTAATGGCAATAAGCCAAGTAAAAACAGACATAAGATCATTTAAATGATATAAAAATTATATTTACATATGTAAAAGTAGCAAAAAAGGAGGGGCGGCATGCCTTGGTGGAAGTTGTGCAATGCAGCACTGCCCATAAGCAATCCTCACACCTGCTTTTTGTTGTAAGTAGTTGTATACAGCTTGATTTATCTCCATTATCTCCATTTTTACCATCATATGTTCACATTTGCAAACCGTGTTAACATTTAACATCTTTAAAACATGATTACAAATGTTTATATTTTGATAATCAGTTTATAAAGTCTGATTTTATGTACTTTTGGGGTCTAGTATGTTGACACAGTATGTTAAAGTGTAAAATAATTGATGTTACATAGGTTTCGAAAAAAAAAAAAGATCAGGATTTGGTATAGAACCAGAGGTTGACCAATCATCGACCCTGACCAATAATCAGAGCTGATATTTACCTTTTTTTTCTAAATATATAAACAGACACCTGAAGTCTGTTTCAATGCTGATATAGCATTTTTGGTTATTTATTCAAAAACATGATAAAAGCACAGTTCTTTAATTAATCCTAACCACCACGGCTACGTCTTTTTCACAGTGTAACAGTTATATTCAGTATAGTGTTTATACAGTCACATCTGCTTTTTATTGTAAGTAGCTTAATTTAATCTCCATTTGTGTCATTGTATATGTTCACATTTACAACCTGTTAACTTTTTACATCCTTAAAATTCAGCATGTTTGTGTTTTTATAGTCACTTTCATTTTTTCCCAATTAATTATTATTATTATTATTGGTGCAGTAGGTGGATACAGTGTGCATAAATGAAAATGAACTGTCTGATTATACAATTGATGTGCTGAAGATACCAAACAATGGCAAACATTTTTGGATATGGTATATAAAGACAATTAAAAAACGTCAAAAATTTGACCTTGATTAAGGACCATGCAGGACCGCTAAGGGGACATACTTTAAACTGATTTTTTTTTTTTGTGATGGTACTGTATAACATCAGAGGTAAAAAAAAAAAACCCAGAAAAATAATTCATCCTTTAGAGAAGCAAAAGCAGAACCTCTATGGCACTAGTCCTACAAATCCTTTCAGGGACTTTTATATTTAAGAGTACAAGTCATGTGACATGGAAGCCTATTATAATCCATTCCACCACAGAGTTAGAGGACAATATTCCCCCTTTGGAGAAAGATCCTGATTATCTGCTTAAATGTATACAAATGAGTGCTGATGAGGTCTTTATTGGGACAGTGTTTATCCTGTAATATCCCTGGCTTTTACAGAGTGTGCATAGAGACGCTCTTCAGGTGTTCATTTGAATAGAGCAAGCTGAATGAGTGTTTCTGTAATTGATCTCTGGGGAACAAAGACATCTCGGCCAGACAAACCCACGATTTCCCCAATTACTGATGCCGCATCACCCTCTCTGTGCTTTACTAAGTAGAGGAAGAGCACACAGCACTGGCAGCACAGTCCACTGTAATCGTTAGAATGTACAGTTATTATTGTCTATAACAAAGTGCATTGCACTAAAAGTGCATTAAGAAATGTGGAGATTTAAAATTTTCAATCCATGTGCAAGAGAGAAATTATATTATATCATCCCCCCACATAGCAGGTGGATCATTCTCAGGGACCCTGACATGGTGGTGGGGTGTTAAGAGTGTGCTCTGGTATGAGTGGAGTCTCAGTGATACTACACAGTGAATCTGCCAGTGTTAAATCAACACTATTAAAGTTAAATTAACACTGGGAGTGTTACATTTTGATACCCTCAGTGCTACTTTAACTCTAATAGTGTTGATTTAACACGGACATATTTACTGTGTACTGGAGTGAAAATAGTGCACCAACCTACCAACAACAACAATGAAGGACTAGATGACCAACAGAAACTGTGCTGATATACTGTCTCTGACTCTACAATGTACACTGCTCATTTTAGTTTGATGGTGAAAGACCAAGTAAAAACACAGATACGACCATTTAAATTTAATATAAAAATCATTACAACATGGCTGAAAAAGCAGTGAGGTGGGGGGGGGGGGCAAGATGCCACATGAGGAAGCCACACAATGCAGCCAACACTGCATCCTAGTGGACAAAAAAGGAACCTCATATCTGCTTTTTGTTGTAAATAGTTGTATATCAGCTTCATTTTTAGCTCAATTTTTAGCATTTTACATTTACATTTACAACTTTAAAATGCATGTTTTTCCTTTTTTAACTAAACAAAAAATCTTATTTTATGTTTTGTGTGTATCTGTGTTTTGGCTCCATTAGGTTGATACTACATGTCCAATTGGGAGAAAAAAAAAAAAAAATTATATATATATATAATTTTAAGATATATTAACATGGTACATAACAGCAAAATCCAAAGCAAAAAATAGTAAAAATATTCCCAAACTCCCAAGGGTTAAAGGTCATGTTGGACCACTGAGTGGACATTTATGTTATTGTATCTACAGTACATTTTTTCTGACAGCAAGTATATCACAGAATCCGTTCTGGCACTTTATTTGTTAAGATCAAAAGTCATGGAAACCTAATGAGATTACACCAATTAAGATGTAGTATTAAAGCAGTGGTTCCACTGGTCTGTGACGGACAAGTAATGCTTTGACTAAGCAGATTCACTTATTGATTCATTCACTGATTAATTCACTGATTGATTTATTCACTTATTGATTCAGTCTTTTATTCATTGCTTCATACACCAATTTGTTCATTGATTGATTGATTGTTTGATTGATTCATTAATTCATTCACTGACTGATTCATTCACTGATTTGTTCATTGATTGAATGATTGATTCATTCACTGACTGATAAATTCAATGATTGATTCATCCACTAATTCATTATTCAAATTTGGTTCTCTACAGAACCTTTTCATAATAAAACTTTAGGTGATAGACAGCACCCTCTGCAGAAATTCCATAAAAAACACCTTTGGTTCTCCACAGAACCTTTTCCAGAGTAATTCAGGAGTTAGAGACAGTATTCTGGGGAGATGCCACAGAAGAACCACTTTTGGTTTTCAAAAGAACCTTTCTTAATAATAATAAAGGGGCTAGAGACAGTACTCTGAGGTAACACTATGTAAGAAGCACATTTGTTTGTTTTTTTATAAATCTTTCATAATAATAATATTAAAAGAGGACTCTCTAGGGTTATGACTTAGATTTACTTTTGATTCCTTAAAGAATGATCATGATTAGAAGAAGACGTCTGGAACCCTAAAGAGCTTTTAGCCAGAAAACTAAAAGGAGATATTGTAGAACAATGACTTTTGGTTCTCTAAGGCTCTTAAAGGAACTAAATGTCAGTGAGAGAGTCAGTGTGCAGTGTAAGGGGTTAGATAGCTGGGTGTTGTTGGGGGATGTTGGAGGCCGAGTGTGGGGCCGTGTGCCACTGCAGAAGAGCGTGGCGGGCGTGGGGATGGCACCTGTTTGGCTTTGGGTCGAGCTAATGACGAGCTCACAGGTGAGCAGCCCCCAGTGGTAATCAGTTATTCACTATGCAGCACTCCATCACCACAACGCTGGAGCTGATCTCAGCACCGCCTGCCATGTCCTACAGAGAGCAGCTCGCTCGCCCTCCAAACTCTCCACACAAACACACACACACACGCAAGCACCGTTTCCTTCAGTTCAGTTCACATTAACATTCATCAGCCACAAAAATGAACGATCCATTCTTCATGAATATATACACAGACCTTGTATCTCCACTTACATTTGAGCTCCACTGAGCAAACAAGTGCACCTTGTAGTTCTACAATTACAGACTGTAGTCCATCTGTTTCTCTGTATACTCTGTTCTTCAATGTTCAGGACCCCCACAGAGCAGGTGGATCATTCTCTGTGACACTGATGTGGTGGTGGTGTGTCAGTGTGTGTTAAATACCTCAGAGTCACTGCTGGAGTGAGAATAGTGTCACCAATGAAGGACTAGAGGACCAGCACAAACTGTGCTGAGCTGCTGTCTCTGACTTTACATCTACAAGACCAACGAGGTAGGTGTGTCTAATAGAGGACAGTGAGTGGACACAAGGTTTAACATCTCCAGCTGCTCTTACACACCACCACCACATCAGTGTCACTGAGACTGAACAGGGTGAACAAAATAGAAACAGATGGACTAAAGTCTGTAATTGTAGAACTACAAAGTCCAGGTCTATGCTCAGTGGAGCTCAAATGAAACGAGTGTAGATACAAGGTCTGTGTACATACACGTCTACTGACTTTTGGCAGATTGACTATTTAAAAGAGATGTATCTTTGAATGTAGACAGAACAAAGTCGAGAACTATTTAGAAACTTCTAATCCTTTGACATTCCCACCAAGAATTTAATTATTATTATTCGTTGGGTAAGGTTGGAGTGGGGCAGGGTGAGGAGCAAAAATAAAAGACCTCAGTTTATTATGTTCACTTGAAACGTACAATGAGATGCACTTTATGGTAAAATCAGAACAAAAACTGTACAATATCATACAAATTCAACTCCACACTCATCTGTGTGGTGGTGCAACAGCACTAGCGGTTTAGCATTTGCTCCAGTTTATTCATTGTGGTTTAGCTATGAAGCATTCAGACAAGAAAAGGTTGCATTTATGACCTCTAGTGGATGTTTTTTAGCATAACATACCTCTACTGATTGGTAGAGATGGTATAATCACACTGTGCTACGTTTACTTCTTCAATAAGATATATTGACTCAAATGTGCTCTACCAAATGGTTGAGCAGGATGTTAAAGGGTTAATCCACCAAAAAATTATAAAAATAATGTACCATGATAAGGAAGAACAAATGTTCCGAAATTGTTCTTCGATTAAAGTTGAATTAATTTAACTTAAAATTGAATTTAAACAAGTAAACATACAGAAAAAGTGACCTTCTTCAAGCTCACACATCTAACTTATAGTTATAGTAAGAACGTGTAGTTCTTAGAAGAGCTGTCCACAAAAATATTCTTTAGGGAACTAAAAGTGGTTCTTTATTTTGTAAGAATTTGCTGCACTAATACATTAAAAAGACTTTAGATAAATAAAGTGGTGTTGAGTTGAGCTCCTGGCTCAGTCTGGACTGAAGAAGAGCCAGAGGTGAGGCCGTCCCGCCTCTCTCAGAGTGAAGTGGGAGTTTTTGGCGCTCTGACTGGAGGCTCAGCTCCACTCCTGGCTATCTCTCCTCTCCTGGCCTGGATGGTGGACATGGACGCGGGCGGCTGAACAGCTGGCCTCCTCCTGTCCTGCTTGGACGTGGCAGGCCGAGAGTTTTATTAGTGATGCCCAGTGCACCAGCTGATCCTCTCTGAGGGTCGCTGTCACGCTGATGTCTTCATCGCTAACCAGAGCAGACGCCCGCTCCTGGCAGCCACTGGAGGTGACAACAAATCCAATTATCTCCCCTCCACGGTGCCCAGGCAGCCAGGGCCGGTGTGACAGGGACAGGGGGACGGGGGGGACGGGCAGAGAATGCCGTGCCCACCATCACCACGCAATCACACTCACTGAAAAATAAAGGTGCCAAAAAGAGTTCTTTGGAACAATGCCATGAAAGAGCCGTGCTTGGTTCCCTGCACAGCCTTTGATAATAATAATAATAATAATAATAATAATAATAATAATAAAAAGGAAAAAGTGCCACAAGAGGATCACTTTTGATTCCCTAAACACTCTCCTGTAATTATTACAATACTAAAGGTTTTTCACATGAGACACAGAGAGAGAAAAAGATACAGAAAGAGGCCAAGAGAATGAGAGAAAGAGAAACAGAATTGAGAAAGAGAAGGAATGAAGAAAGGCAGGAACATTGACCACAAGACAGATAGTGAGAATGAAAGAGAGGGAGAAGAGGGAAAAAAAGGAAAATGAGATGGAGAGAAAGTGAAAAAAAGAAAAGGTAGGGGAACAGAAGGAGAGAGAGAGAGAGAGGGAGAGAGAGAGAGAAAGGAAAGAGAGAGAGAGAGAGACTGACAGAAGAAAACAGCATAACAGAGAGAAAGAAAGGCAGGCAGGAAAAAGGAAAGGCAGCAAGAAAGATAAAGATAAAGAGAGTAGAGAGGGAGGAGAGACAAAGAAGGAAAGAAAGATGGAGAGAGAGTAAAAGAGAAGGCAAGAGAAACAGATAGAGAGAGAGAGAGAGAGAGAGAGAGAGAGAGGGAGAGAGAGAGAGGGAGGAAAAATAGTAGAACAGATAGAGAAAGAATGAGAGAAGGAGAATGAGAGAAGGAGAAATAGAGAGAGAACTGACAGATAAAAGTCTGAAAGTCACACTGAAAGTGTGCTGGAAGGTGATGGTGTTAATTCAGAGCAGTTCTCTCAGTTACTATTTAACACAGTGTGTGTGTGTGTGTGTGTGTGTGTGTGTGTGTGTGTGTGTGTGTGTGTGTGTGTGTGTGTGTGTGTGCGCTGACAGACTCTGACTGCTCATGTGAGAAACTTGAGGGGTTTAAAACACTTTCAAATGTGACCTCCTTCCTTCATTATCGATCAACTTCAGTATCATTCTGCTCTCAAAAGCCTCAAAAATACAGTCAAACTCCAGCAGATCATCTACAGACAGTTCAGCTGAATCTCAGTAATGTTAGACTAACAATTAGGATTAGGATTAAAACCAGGGAGAAGGTTAGCAGTAGGTTTAGGGAAACTTCATGATGAATTTGATAGATATTTGACCTTCATTTAAGACCGGGATGCTCTTTAAATGTAATCACATGTAATCACAATTACAACATTAATTCATTGGAGAATCATTTACTATCTAATCTAATCATCAACAAAAAACTGGACTGGACAGACTGCACTTTACAGAAGGGGTCAGCGCAGACTCTGCTTGCTGAGGAGGCTGAGGTCATTCAGAGTGCAGGGACCACTCCTGAGGACCTTTTATGATGCAGGAGAGGTTTTTATGGAGTGGTCTGTGGGGGCAGTGGCATCTCCGCCACACACAGGAGGAGATTAGACAAACTCATTTGGAGGGTCCACTCTGTCCTGGGATGCCCCTTAGACCCGGTGTAGGTGGTGGGAGAAAGGAGGATGTTAACCAAATTAGGCTACATGTTGGAGAATGTGTCTCAGCACATGTATGAGACTCTAACAGCACTGAGCAGCTCCTTCAGTGACGTGTGTGAAGGAACGTTATCGCAGGTCCTTCCTTCCTCCTGTGGTTAGACTTTAGACAGTAGACCACTTATAACTGCTACAACGTTGCTGCTCATCTGCAGTTTGCTAAATATCATGTGGACAAGTCAGAAGACTATTAGAAGAATGTTTTGTGTGCAGATGAGACCAAAATAGAACTTTTAGGTTTAAATGAAAAGTGTTATGTTTGGAGAAAGGAAAACACTGCATTCCAGCATAAGAACCTTATCCCACCTGTGAAACATGGTGGTGGGAGTATCAGGGTTTGAGCCTGTTTTGCTTTATCTGGGCCAGGACGACTTGCCATCATTGATGGAACAATGAATTCTGAATTATATCAGAGAATTCTAAAGAAAATGTCAGGACATCTGTCCATGAACTGAATCTCAAGAGAAGGTGGGTCATGCAGCAAGACAACGACCCTAAACACACAAGTCGTTCTACCAAAGAATGTTTAAAGAACAGTTACCGGAAATGTTTAGTTACAGTTATTGCTGTAAAAGGGGGGTCACAACAGATACTGAAAGCAAAGGTTCACATACTTTTGCCTCTCACAAATATGTCATATTGGATCATTTTCTTCAATAAATAAATCACCAAGTATAATATTTCTGTTTCATTTGTTTAACTGGGTTCTCGTTATCTACTTTTACGACTTGTGTGAAAATGTTTTTCATATTTATGCAGAAATCTAAAACATTCTAAAGGCTTCACAAACTTTCAAGCACCACTAATCATTTGAGATTCTGCACTGAGATTTAAGAGCTACAAGTCATATTGATCAATATTAATGGCGCCTCCATAAGTCTTTCACTGAAATGTCCCAAAACTTTTTACAAAATGCATTTTCTCCACTTTAATGAGCAGCGGTGTGTTTTAATGTTAGCATTGTTTGAACAAAGCAAATTCTGTGATTCACTTTGTCACACTTTACCCTTCAGTCAAGGTGTTTCTCAACCAGACACAACAAGTCCACACAGTAAAACGTGTTAAATGTGCACTGCATATGGTGTTAGGAAGGAAATCGTCCTAATGAATGCACAACACAAGCCTCACATTCATGATGAGAACTTTTAGGTGACTCGCAATATGTTAACCTGTAACTCAGTTAAATCTCTATATACACAGTGAACTGAGGGACGTGGGATAAATGCATATCTATAATGATGGACTATTGATTATTCACCAGCATTTAGAAGTGTTCCTCACCTCTGAAGGGCAGCTGGAGAGACAGAAATAAGTGAAAACGACAGACTGACCAGACTTGTCTTATTTACTCTGATATTTTACTGTAATGTGTTGTTTTCTTTTGAGTGGACTTTTGTAGAAGAAAAGGAATCAGTAGTAACATCTAAGTTAAGTCAACATCCTCAACACAGTTACACACCTGTTTACTACATCTGCATGTACAGAATGAGATTAAGGCTAGGATTAGGACCATGGTAAAGATTAGGATTTGGCTGAGATTAATTTACAGGTGAGGGCTCAGATTAAATTTTGTGTTGATATTAGGGATATAGTTGAGATTAATGGCAGAGTAAGGGTTCAGATTAGGTGTCGCGTTGAGATTAGGTTACAGGTGAGGGCTCAGATTAAATTGTGTGTTGAGATTAGGGTTGGGGTTGAGATTAAAGGCAGGGTGAGGGTTTGGATTAGGTCTTAGGTTGAGAATAAGTTACAGGTGAAGGCTCAGACTGAATTTTCTGTTGAGATTAGGGTTAGAGTTGAGATTAATGGCAGGGTAAGGGTTCAGATTAGGTTTCGGGTTGAGATTAAGTTGGGCTCAGATAAAATTTTGTGTTGAGATTAGGGTTGGGGTTGAGATTAATGGCAAGGTAAGGGTTTGGATTAGATTTTGGGTTGAGATTAAGTTACAGGTGAGGACTCGGATGGAATTTTGTGTTGAGATTATGGTTAAGGTTTGGGTACTAATAAGCTCCTGCAATTTTAGTATTTAGCAGTAAATTGTAAGCATGTTACATATTACAAATCATAAAACACATGCTGCTAATTTGAAGGGCTTGTTTACAAAAAAATAATATTTAATATTTTAAGTAGTTTCTGTATAAAAACTGTAAAATTTGAAGAAAAAAAAACAGTGGGGTGTTTAGAGGTTTAAGAGTTAAAACCTGCACTTTCAACAGAATATCTCTATTTGTTTAGTGAACTCTGAATAAAAAAAAATGGTTTTATCATCAACCGTGACTTCTAAAGCAAAGTATCAGCTCCGAGGTGATGCTCTTCACTCATTCAAATCTTACACAAACAATTCAAATCAACCTCTGCCATGTTTTCCATATTTTACAGTGCGGGCATGAATGTAGAATGAAGGCATGGAGCCCGTCTGGGTGAGTTTGGGCCGGGCAGCCAGATGCTCCCTGACAGACAGAGATGGGCACCCTCACTTAATAAAACATCCATATTCATACGTGAAGGCTGGCACTGCTGCAGCTGCCTCCACCGCTGCTATTTGAAAGGGAAAGGAAGGTTCCTCCGTTTCTCGGTGGATGAAGCCCCTTGATAAAGGCAGCTAGACTCGAGGGCTTCATGATATTCAGATGAGTCTCAACGCGGGTGACTGGCCACTCAAAGCGTGCGTTTGAGCGTGGAGTTGGAGGACATGCCCAAAGGGAAATACAAAAAAATTCTGATGGACCAGCTCATCCAATGGGCCATTTCCAGTGAGTGAGAGAGGGAGAGAGAGAGAGAGAGAGAGACTTTTATCAAAATACAAGCCAGAGTATTCCAGCTCAAGTCTCTGGAAAAAGTCCAGCTGAAACTTTAAAAGTAAGAGTTTGTAGTACAGGTATATCTGAATTTCCACATTAAAATCATTTTTAAAGTGCAGAAAAGTCATATTTAAGATTATTATTTACATATTAATATTGTTGCCGGATTCTCAGATCATTATAGTCAGATTAAATTGTACTCCCAGGTCTATATAGTAGGTATGTGAATTTGGTCATGGTGAAAAAATGCCCAGATGTCCTGTTTACTGAAGATAAATAAATTAATTGAATGGTTGGTGTGGAGAGGATATTTGCTCAGTCTTGAGTGGGAAAAAAAAAATCTGTAATAGTGGCCAAGCTCTGTTCTGACTGGCTGGTTTATGGTATGCACCATAGAAAGCCTTAATTTTTTTATCCACTGCCCACAAAGACATGTATTTAGTCCTGGGAGATGGTTTAATCTTTGTTTATTTGTTCGTTTTGTCATTTTTGACACTGATAATTGATGCCAGAGAAAAGATGAGAAACTTTAAAATATCACAATATATCACCTTTCTTATAGTACTGCAATAAATTACAATATATTGAAACATACATATCACCAGACACTAAAAGACATTCATTAACATAATTATTAAACAGAAACAAAAAGCTTAAGCCTCTGTAAACCGTCCAACAGTCCAATCCATATCTAAACAAGTGTTAAAGTAGCCTTGTATGTTGAACATTTGGTGAACACTTACGTATACCTCAATACAAACTACAGGCATCACACTGTGGACTAATTTACCAATTAATGCTGAAAATGTACACATTAAGTGACTTTCCCCAATAGAAAATGATTGACACTACCAAATATATCGATAAAAATTATGCAACTACTAGGGATGAACCAAATATTCATTAAAAAAATTATTTGGAAGAAAATTGTAAAAAACACTACAGATTGATTAATTTATACTGAACACGCATGTTTTTAATGACACTTTTACCTTTTTGGGCATTCAAAATTGTGCTTTTTCTCACCAACAAAAAAATTTCACCAGCACAGTTTCTGTTTGGTGCTGAAATGGAAGAAGACGACAAACTACAAGCACAAAATTTTCTAAAGTGCACTTGTTATGATGAACACAGAATACAGCGGCTTAGCTTTGTGTTTGTGCTCTGGCAGCTACAGAGTTAGGGAGCGTCTCACAATTACCAGAAGAAATGTGAAGTGTTTCAGGGCCTGTAGACTATGACACTCACATTAAACACACAAAACATCCATGTGACTTACATCATTCATTTTAGACATTTTCTTCATTTTATTAAATATTAGTAATAATGTAACATACATGCATCTTCATACATATTCATATATTATTGTCTTTGTTTTATATACAAATATAAAAGAATAATCAATTAAACTAATGATGTCAAACCAGCTTATTAAAATACAGACATTCATTCCTGACTAACTAAAAGACTTATTTTGGGACATAGTTTAGTTAATAATTTTACAACAATTTATAGAAATGAAGAACTGTATTCAGTGTTCAGCCAAATGTTTTATATTAGTGCATTCCTACCAACTACGCCTCTGAGACAGTCAAATGAACTTTATAGCTCTTTATTGTATTTGGATATTATATTAGTTATTCTTTACATCACTTCCGAAGAGTATTTAATGCCAAAATGGTCTTTTCCATTAAGATATTAATGTAGCATCAATTGCATATGAGTATACTGATATAACATACATTGTAACATTTATGGGCTAATGAGTTCTGAGACATATCAGTGTATCTCAGACTTTAAAAGGTCTTTGTTGCACACCAGTTTGTCTTTAATACTTTCTTCCACCTCCTCCCCCCAACCCCTTTCTCCATCACCATCAAATGGGGGGAAAAAAAAAAAAAAAACAGAACCCTCCTTCCTGCGAAACTGTAGGTCACACCTCTGACTGCACTGATGGGGGGAAAGTAGAGCTATTAAAATGACAGGGAGACAGATCAAGTGTGACACATCAAAGAGCCCGGAAAAAGCTGGAAAACTGAGCAACGCAACCTCGCCTCATCCCCCCTCTCCAGCGGGGGGGAGAAAAAAACAAAGCCGACAAGCACGCGCCGCATGGTCAACACACAGCACCCAGAGACACATTCCCCTCGGCCGCCCCCCAGACCCAAACACCCGCCATCCCCCGCCACTACACGTCCATGATTACACTATATGCGCTCTCGCGCTCAGAGGGGCTAATTAATGCTTTAATATGCAAATGAGCGCCACAGTAAATTACACAGCTGGCAAATATGCCTGTTTTGCCCCCGAAAATACATCAGGAACTGAGCAAGACTGTTTGGATTAAGCATACGAGACAGATTTCTAATGCAGAAGACCATTTTGCTCTATGGTTGAAAGTTTCAGAGGTGTGGGAATAAAGTTTATTATGTGTCAGATTCAAGAACAATCACAACACTGTGAGTAACCAAACAGAACAGACCTACAATCAGTCTTCTGAGAACATATTATTATTATTATTATTATTATTATTATTATTATTATTATTATTATTATTTAAGGTATATTTTATATATAAAGAAGCAAAAATTAATGATATTTAACTCATACAATTTAATTATACCATGGATGACTAGTAATTAGTTGGGTCTATGGTCAATGATCAGCCTCTACCTGGATGATGCAACAGTAGCTGGTCTACACCAGAACTTTTATCACACATTATCTATTGAGGAGAAGGGTTGAGGAGAGCCAGTTGAAGATGGAGATGATTAGGAAAATTTAGCCTTGAGACTTTCAGAATAAATGTCTAGGGAGCTTTATTCTGACCTCAGTGAATCAGGACCTCAAAAAATGGCACCATTTCTACACAGTGTTCCTGGCAGGAGCGTAAGCAGGACCACTCCCAAGCTCATGAACTTGACCAAATGTATCAAACTCATGAATTGGGTCCATTAAAAACACTCTACTGTGAAAACACTCACGCTTAGATTATACAACACAGCCTTAGTAACGTTATTTAAAGTATGATGCAAAGTGAGCTAATTTCTCACAAATCAGTTTGCTCTGAGACAAGAGAACATCTCGGTTTTGTCCGATTTAATCTGCGATTTCTTGAGAAGCCTGAAACATGAGTTATTATGTACTATTACTGTTGCATGAAAAAGAGGTGATGCAAACCCATATGGGCTTAGAAAGTTCAGCACTTTTCCTTGAAGGTCTACATACTAGCTTTATAATCACTTTCAGAGAATATGGACTGCCAAAAATAGTCTTTTATGACAAGTTTAGCTCTAATCCCAGACTTCTCGAAGATGTGATGCAAACCCATAAGCGAACTGTGAGAGTGTTAGCAAATTGCAAAGCAGTCAGAAAGATGTGAGAACAGTTTTGGAGGGCTAGTTTTGTTGAGCACATTTGACACGAATCCAAGAGCTTGTTTTTATATCAGACTGTTTACCTGCCCCAGAACAGTGTGAACTTGACAGGATGATGTTCTGGGGAAGTATCACTATAACGTGGAGCATGCCAGCAGTTTTTCATATGTACTAAATATGGTGTGACTAACTGAGAAAATCACTTGAAATTCTGCTGTCATTAAAAAGAGCAGAAGCTTCTATCCTTTATTTGCATTAACTTTAGTATGTATGTCGCTCATATCATTAGTACTAGCATAGTTTGACTTCAGTTTAAACTAAGATCATAAGTAAGATCACTGAAGGGATTCAGTCACTCAACATCTCAAGCTTCAAATTGAAACTTTCTCAAACCATCTCAAACATCAACCTCAAAGTCTTACTCCCTCAAACATCAACCTCAAAGTCTTACTAACTTCCTCAAACATCAACCTCAAAGTCTTACTCCCTCAAAAATCAACCTCAAAGTCTTACTAACTTCCTCAAACATCAACCTCAAAGTCATTCTCCCTCCCTCAAAGATCAACCTCAAAGTCCTACTAACTCCCTCATACATCAACCTCAAAATCCTACTAACTTCCTCAAACTTCAACCTCAAAGTCAATCTCACTCCCTCAAACATCAACCTCAAAGTCAATCTCACTCCCTCAAACATCAACCTCAAAGTCCTTCCAACTCCCTCAAATGTAAACCTCAAAATCTTACTCCCTCAAACATCAACCTCAAAGTCTTACTAACTTCCTCAAACATCAACCTCAAAGTCTTACTCCCTCAAACATCAACCTCAAAGTCCTACTAACTCCCTCAAACTTCAACCTCAAAGTCCTACTAACTCCCTCAAACTTCAACCTCAAAGTCAAGGATTGCGAGTTTGAATCCCAGTCATGTTGTTTGCCATCAACAGCCGGGGCCCAAGACAGCAAAAATTTGGCAGTGCTCTCTCTGGGCTGGTAGATTGCGCTCTCACTCTCCCTATCACTTTCACATTGCAATGTCCGCTGGCTCAGGCGTCTACTGATTGGTGGCTGCATCACACGCAACAGAGAAGGCTTGTCCTTGCTTGCACCCTCCTAGAGTCAGGGACATTGCAAAGTGATGGGGAGAGGTCTAACAGAGGGGATGGGTTAATTGGCTACTACTACATTGGGAAGGGGATAAAATTGGCAAAAAACTAGAAATTAAAAAAAACAAAAAACAAAAAACAAAACAGCAACCTGTCACTCACTCCTTCAAACTTCAACCTCAAAGTCCTACTAACTCCCTCAAACTTCAACCTCAAAGTCAATCTCTCTCCCTCAAACATCAACCTCAAAGTCCTTCTAACTCCCTCAAATATAAACCTCAAAGTCCTACTAACTCCATCAAACTTCAATCTTAAATACCTAACTCCCTCAAACATCAACCTCAAAGTCCTTCTGACTCCCTCAAACATCAACCTCAAAGTCCTTCTAACTCCCTCAAACTTCAACCTTAAAGACCTACTAACTCCCTCAAACATCAACCTCAAAGTCATTCTCACTCCCTCAAACATCAACCTCAAAGTCCTTCTGACTCCCTCAAACATCAACCTCAAAGTCCTTCTAACTCCCTCAAACTTCAACCTTAAAGACCTACTAACTCCCTCAAACATCAACCTCAAAGTCATTCTCACTCCCTCAAACATCAACCTCAAAGTCCTCCTAACTCCTTCAAATGTAAACCTCAAAGTCCTAACTTCTACAAACATCAACTTCAAAGTCATTTTAACTCCCTCAAACTTCAACCTCAAAGACCTTCTACCTCTCTCAAATGTCAACCTCAAAGTCCTAAAAATGACCTCACACACCAACCTCATAGTCTTACTAACTCCCTCACACATTAACCTCATAGTCATTCTAATTCCCTTAAACTTCAACCTCAAGTTGTACTAACTTTCCCAAGCTACCTCAAACATCACCCTCAGCCGTACTTTGTTCCTTAAACTACTTCAAAATTCAACATGAAACTCCTTCGGCCTTCAACCTCAAAGTCCTACTAATTCCCCCAAACTACCCCAGACTACCTCAACCTTAAAGTCCTACACACTTTCTCAAACTCATTCAAAATGGAAACTTAAACATTAAAAACCCCCTTAAAGTTTATCACTCAATCTCAAATTCCTCTCTCAACTTCCAACCTCAAAGTCTCTCAAATTCCAGCATCAAAATGTCAAATTACAATTATAATATCCAATCTCTTAAATCTTAAATTATTAAAATGTTCAAATCAGCCTCAGCTCCAAACAGGGCCTGTCCCAGAATGTCTGTTTCCATATAACAGCACCATCTGTACTTAACAATGCTAACAGCAACCCCACGTCGTTCTGCCCAGTGACCACGTCTGTAAGCAAACATTGAGCAGGATGATTAGATCGCATTGTTACAAACTTACATTCCCCAAGATCAACGGTTTGACATTGACCAGGTCAAAATCAATATTTGCTCAGCAAACAAATAAACAAACACGTTAAACAATAATGGAAAAAATCACAGCCTCATATGATCTTCATGAATACTGTTCATTCATCAGGTCCTCTGATAAGAAAAATAAACATAACCACCTTGCTACAGCCACTGATAGCTTGCCCTTGGAGCGCTGCATTTCGTAAGGCTTCGTCTATGAATATTTTACACGAGTAAATAATTAATAATTAACGCCAAATAGGCCAATGATCAAATGAAGCAGAGCATCAACAGACATGCCAAATCAGACACTGTAAACAAAGACCCAAGGACCGACATTTTCTCCCTGCCACCTTCCTCTCTTTTAAATATGCGCATCCTAAATTACACCACACACACACACACACACACACACACACACACACTTTCTTTTGAAAAAATGAAATTTTCACTTTTCACAGGCCCGGGGAATTCCACAAGACTGAATCAGAACACTTGATCTGACCACCCGCTGATTTCTGATGGAAAGATTTTCTTTTTAATACAATTGTCACTCCTCCTGCCACATTGTGCCTGGCCCAGACAAATCCCAGCAGTGTCTCCACCATACACAGCCACAGTAAAATATGCCTCATTCTAATCGGTTAAATATCACCCTGCTGTAATCTATCACAGTAGAAATGTTAATAATATGGTGCTGGCTTTCTGCAGAGTTTAAATACAGCACATTTATAAAAGACTGTTCAGACTGTTTATCTAAGAACAAATGTACAGTTACAATACAGTGAAAGTTCATCTGTGCTCATCATTTAATTTAAAGATGAAGTCATATTTTATGTTTACAATAGTGACATATTTTAAGCCTTTTTGTGTTCATGTTGATTATTATGACTTATAGCTCATACAAATCAGAAATCTCAAATATTTAATTTTGAGTACTATTCAAACAGTATCAACAAGGCTTTAAATATTTTTATTTTATGTGTAATTCATATACAATAGACACCAGTTTATCTTTTTCATGAAATTATGAAAGCAAATTAACTTTTCCACCATTTTTAAAAATTTTTGGAGATGTAATTTTAACACTAATAAAAATCGTTGGTCTGAAAATGCGCAAGAAGTAAGAAAATGCCCTCCTGAGAACTGTGCCACCATTCGCTCATCACTGCTGTTTCTCAGAGGGAAAAAAACTGGAAATTGACTTCCACAGTCTTCTTGTATTCACAGTTATACATAGAAATGGAAATGTTTTATATATATACACAGGGGTTAGACAATCCATCTACTAGTATATCTATACATTTATACAGATAACTGTCCATATATCTGTCTATTTTTCTGTTTGTCCATCTAGCTACTTATAAATTGATCAGTATGTTCATGTATCTATATGCAATTTCGTTGTACTTGTTGCAATGACAATAAACCATACCTACCTATATATCCAACTATCCATCTATTAGTACATTCATATGTCCAACTGCCTACCTGTCTATTCATCCATCTATCTATCCATGTTCATCTATGTGTTTATTTGTACATCCATCTAGTTGTCTGTCCATCTATCTGTCTATTTTTCTCTTTGTCCATCTACTTATACATTTATCAGTATGTTCATGTATCTACAGGGGTTAGACAATGAAACTGAAACACCTGTCATTTTAGTGTGGGAGGTTTCATGGCTAAACTGGACCAGTCTGGTGGCCAATCTTCATTAATTGCACATTGCACCAGTAAGAGCAGAGTGTGAAGGTTCAATTAGCAGGTAAGAGCACAGTTTTGCTCAAAATATTGCAATGCACACAACATTATGGTGACATACCAGAGTTCAAAAGAGGACAAATTGTTGCTGCACGTCTTGCTGGCGCATCTGTGACCAAGACAGCAAGTCTTTGTGTCTAAATATTATTGAGCCACTTTGAGGTGTTTTGTAAGAGCGAGTCAGGAAACGGTTTCCTCCACCAGCATCACGTAGTGACCTGACCACTATCCTGCAAGAAGAATGGCTTAAAATCCCTGTGAACACTGTGCAGGACTTGTATATGTCATTCCCAAGACAAATTGACGCTATTTTGGTCG
This sequence comes from Crenuchus spilurus, assembly GCA_036984385.1. Classification (NCBI taxonomy): domain Eukaryota; kingdom Metazoa; phylum Chordata; class Actinopteri; order Characiformes; family Crenuchidae; genus Crenuchus; species Crenuchus spilurus. The sequence continues at coordinate 24,705 of BRDA01050491.1, forward strand.
CAAAAGGAGACCCTAGACCATACTAATAAATTATTGTGGTCTAAAACCAGGTGTTTCAGTTTCATTGTCTAACCCCTGTATATATATATATATATATATATATATATATAT
>BRDA01050492.1:1940-18006 GCA_036984385.1 Crenuchus spilurus
TATTACCACCTATCGTCGACGTCCACAACTCTACTAAAGAAGAAACAAGAGGACTCAACCCCGGGATTTCTTCTTGCCACGAGACGTCCTCGAAATGGAGACACTGTTACTGGAGTTGCCGATAGTCCTACGGTACGTCAATCGTCTGGACGACTTTATGTTGGCGTGAGACTTTCGGGACCTGGAGGCGTTATTACGGTATAGACTGAGTCCATACGAATATTACAACAGACCACACATGCCTATAGACGGTATACCCGTAGCATTAGGGATAAACCTTAATTAATTTAATCCCTACAGGGCTAGTGCAAATAAGACATTATTAAATATAAACACTGGATTAATTTGATTAACTATAATGTAATGTGTGCACTGTGTGAAGAGTATTATCTAGTTCTTATCTAGAAAATAGAAGTATCGGTTTGAGACTCTGTATCGGGAGACACTAAAAAATTAATGACTCGGATCGGATCGGGAACAGAATAAACGTGATCGGGACATCCCTAATTTAATTAATTCCAAATAGGGATTACGATGCCCATATGGCAGATATCCGTACACACCAGACAACATTATAAGCATACCTGAGTCAGATATGGCATTATTGCGGAGGTCCAGGGCTTTCAGAGTGCGGTTGTATTTCAGCAGGTCTGCTAACTGCATGGCATCCTGATAGCCGTTGAGGTCATTGTCACAGAGGTAAAGCTCCTGCAGAGCACCGTTCTTCTTTAGGGCCCCAACTCAGGAGAACAAAGAAGAAATCATCTCAACACCTGCAGCTGCTATCCACCATTATTTCATTACAGTCTGACATGAATATGTCATTATAAAATAATGGGGTGCAGAGGGGAGGGAATTTAAATATTAGCAAGGAAATGAAAAATAAATAAAAATGCATGAATGCCACGAGCAAATGCCGACAACGCAGCCATTCGAAATGAAACTCAGAACTAGCTTCATTATTTGAGCCCTGACTATTTACATCTCCGGTCATCACTCTAATCGACAACATCATTATGTGTCCTTTCAGGACAGGGACCCTTTCATGGGCTATTTGTCTGTGGCCTCACACAGTCGTCTGTCCAGATCAATGCGGCAGATTTGATCAGACCCTTTTGGTTGCATGCCGAATGCCAACATCGCCATCACGCACAGTAGGAACCAAATGGGGGGATCGTTGGATTGATTGGTGGGACTCCACTGTGCGAGCCAGCAAGTCCCGCAATCAGGGCCCCACCGATCAATAGCAATGATCAGCAGCTGGGCGTCCCGCCGAGAAGCATAGGGGGCGGCCACACGGCCCCAAAATATCAAACGGATCCAGACACTGCTTAAAGAAACAGAGCCCCGTGCGAGCAGGATGTGCCACTGGAGTCCTCCCACTCATTTAAGGTCCTCTCACACTGCTCTCGTTAATGGCCCATGTCCAGAGCGGCTCTTGCTCTTCTCCGCTGAGACATTAGTACCATCAAACAGCTGCAACTCAGCTCAATCTAGACATTAAAGCCAAAAAGGACAAGGGGCTCAACAAACTGTGTAAGCAATAAAAAGCCAGGGAAGAACATTACAATTATAAGATAATGAGCTTGACTTAATTAGTCATGACTGTCCATCAGTACCAGACTTCTGAACTCTCAGACCATCTCAGAGTTTCTTCAACTGCAAACATTCAGAGGTGGAATTAAATGATAGCAAACTGCCTGCAGGACTCTTTGTCATTGTTCTGACAAAAACTTGTTTTTAACTTTAAACTTTAACTTTAAGTCTTCAATATTAGTGTTGTAGTCAAGAGCTGAGTCAAGACTGAGACTGGGACACATCGAGGCACAGTCAAGACCAGGACTACAACACACCGAGTCTGAGTCAAGACAAGGACACACTGAGTCAGAGTCAACACCAAGACCAAGACACATCAAGTCAGAGTCAAGACAAAAGACTAGGACATGTTGAGTCAGAGTCAAGATTGAGACTTTTAATAGTTAAATCTGAGTGAAGACCAAGACTAGGACACATCAAGTCAGAGTCAAGACAAAAGACTATGATTTGGTAAGTCAGAGTCAAGACAAAGACACATCGAGTCAGAGTCAAGATTGAGACTTTTAATAGTTAAGTCTAAGTCAAGACCAAGACTGGAACACATCAACTCAGAGTCAAGACAAAAGAACTGGGGTTCAGTTCCTGGTATGGGATTACACAACACTATATTAATAGGAGTCCTTGGGCTAGACTCCTAACTTTACATCCACCTACAGTGTATCATGACTGTAGCTGTAAGTTGCCCTGGATAAGAAGGTATACTTAATGCATGAATGTGTAGGATAATATTTGTTTTATTTTTATTTTTTTTGAAGCATTATACAATTCTAAAACTATTATATTTCTGTTGGTTCATCATGAATCACTCAGCTGATATTTTCTAAAAGTTTCTGAAATTCTAAAAAGAAAAAGGAATATTTTGTCTTCTTCACTGTTTTTAAAGCTGTCCTTTACATTGTGTGAACACTCACAATGTGTAGAATAATAAAATGGCCTAAAATGACTTTTAATTCCCTCTAAAATCTCATTAACTGACACAGTGAGCTGGCCACAGCAAGAGCAGCTCCTGGTCTTATTCTACCGATGCTCCATCGAGTGTTTCTGTACTGTATTTCCACCTGGTACACCAGTTGCTCAGATAAGAATGCAATACAAAGGGTCATCAACTCTGCTCAGAAAATCATCGGATGCCCACTGTCTTCTCTCCATGAGCTTTAACAGTGCCTGCTGCTTGAGCAGAGCATTCTAAAGGATTCTTCCCACCCAGGTCATCAACTGTTTGTACTGCAGTCTGGCAAACGATTTGGGTCTTTCTTATCACAGACAAACAGACTAAGGAATAGTTTCCATACCTGAACAACATCAATCCACACACACTAGACTGATCAGGTCTTATGTACATACACTTATCAAAGTACTCTTCAGTTCAGACACTGTTAGAACAAAACCATCACTAATACCTAGAGAGAAGGAATGATACACACTTATACAAAATATACAGTCATTAGAAGAGTGCTCGCTTAAATGCTCGACAAAAAGAGGGGTCTTCAGTCTGAGTTTGAAGACTCCAAGTTTGTTCCACCAGCTGGGTGCCAGGACAGAGAGGAGTTGTCCTGGATGGTGGGTCAAGCCGAGCTGTACTACAAGCTCGAAGGGCTCTAGGTGCAGCTTGGGACTTGGCCATTATCATTAGGTAGGGAGGGGCTGGTTCACTTCCTGCTTTGTAGGTGAGCATCAAGATTTTGAATCTGTTGCAAGCAGCTACAGGAAGCCAGTGAAATAAACGCAGCAGTGGAGTGATGTAGGAGAACTTGGGCTGATTGAAGACCAGCTGAGCAGCTGCATTCTGGATCAGCTGAAGGCTTGATGGCTTGCATAGGAAGACCAGCCAGAACCGAGTTGCAGTAGTCAAGTCTTGAGATGATGAAAGACTGGACAAGCACCTGGGTGGCATCCTGAGATAGAGTCATCTCCGTCGAATGTTGAGGAGGAACCTGCATGACTGAATCAAGTTTGCAATGTAAATAGAAAATTATATCTGGTCGTCCAGTTCAATGTTTCAGTACTTTTTGCACAGCTTGCTGTTCTCTAACCAGGAGCTTAACATGGAGCTTATTTAATCCATAAATCGACCAATAAATGTCCTGTTTCAGTTAGAATTGGTATTTAAACTCCTCCTCATCATACTGTTCACATTCTGACATCATCACACCAAGACCACACCTAACACCTGATCATCAGTACCTCACCATTGTGAGGCTTCAAACAGAAAGTTCTCAGACAGAAGTGACCACTGAGCTTAGAGTGTCACAGAGTGTCATCAGCAGGTTGTAATAGAGATAGAGAGACTGGAAGAGTCACAGAAAGACAGAGAAGTGGACATCCTTTGGCCACATCCCACATTGATGCCCGCTTCATTTGGAAAAATGCCCTGCAGAACCGGATGACGAATGCCACACAACTCCAAAGACATTTAAGGGAGGTGAGAGGCACCAAATCTCACATAAGACCATTTACGTTGGTGTGGTCTGTGTGCAAGACGACATGCAAGGGTTACTCTGTACCCCAGAACCTCAAAGACCTGAGGGCTGCCCTTCAAAAAGAGTGGGATGCCATGTCTTAGCAGACAATAAGTTGACTTGTGAACAGCAGGAGATGTCATTGTCAAGCTGTAATTGATGCTCAACGACACATGACACATTATTGAGACATTGACATGTTTTGTTGGGATTTATCCACCACTGTTGGCTTTTGTTTCAATAAATAGTTTGAAGTTAGGAAACTACCATTGCATGATTCTACTTAAATGCCCGACTTTCATGATATAATATCAGTGTAGTGTTTTATGTTTTTCATAAATTTCACCCAAAATCCAAATATTCATAACTTTTTGTGAGTAGTGTTCTTGTATATTGTCCATCCTACTGCGCAATAACCTATTTCCTTGCTGTATCACATACAGCATGCACTGTACAGTATTACCACTGAAAAAAAAATTTTTGAACACCTTTTGAACCTAAAAGTTGTTCTCAGGGTCATTTTATTGGCTATAGTATGTGTTGCACCACAGAAACTACATAAATTTCACTGCACTGTTCCAACATAGTGACAATAAATTTGCTGGAAATAAATAAAGTCTGTATTTCCTTCTGACATCAATGCATGACAGATGCATATAAAGAACAGAATGCTAATAAAATGCTAATAATCATAATACAAAACATAAAATAATTGTAATAACAACTCACTACCTCATCATCTCTAATCTCGACTATTTCTTTTGTATGTGGACCGGCCACAGCTGAAACGTATCCTTAAGAGAGCTTATATGCAGCGACTCTCTCTCTCTCTCTCTCTCTCTCTCACACTCTCTCACACACCCACTCTCTCTCTCACACACACTCTGTCTCTCTCTCTCTTTTTCTCTCTCTCTCTTTCTCTCTCTCTCACACACTCTCTCTCTCTCTCTCCCTCTCTTCCCCCCGCACGCGCTCTATCTCTCTCTCTCTTTTCCCCCCGCACGCGCTCTCTCTCTCTCTCTCTTCCCCTCGCACTCTCTCTCTCTCTCTCTCTCTTCCCCCTGCACACTCTGTCTCTCTCTCTCTCTCTCTCTCTCTCTCTTCCCCCCGCATTCTCTCTCTCTCTCTCTCTCTCTCTTCCCCCTGCACTCTCTCTCTTTCACAGTGAGCTGGCCACAGTGGCTCCCATGGATCGGTGCAACAGCGTGTAAAGTGACAGGCAGAAGATTAGGACATCTAATCCTGGCCGAGTCTGACTGTTAGGGTCACGGGGCCAAAATCTGCCACTCCTTTCCTCTCCTCTCACTGTCCTCCGTCATCTGTTCCTGCTGGCCAGGGCCAAACATGGACAATGCTCATTCACACACACTCACACACACATACACACACTTCACTCTGGGCCTGAATGGCCAATGCACACAATATAGTAAGTGGACCATTAACAGAAAAGAATGGACTGTGTATAATACACAGAAACCACTGGAATCATTATCCATTCATTTTCTAAAGCTACTAAACACTATTTGCATTTCACATCATGGATGGATATTCATTTACAGTTTATTTTAACCTCTCAAAGCTATTCCTCATATTCAGAGCTTCATTACTTTCTTCATCTCTAAAGGAAGGACTCGTATGAAAGCTGAAACTTCTTTCTACTCAAGTCTCCAACAAATAAAACTGATCCCTCTGCTTCTGTCCTGCTGAATGGTGCCCTCTTGTGGCAGATATCTTAGCTGAACACAACATAAAGTCCCTTTAGTGCTGTGCAACAATTTCTGGGAACAAAAATCTAAAAGGCTGCATCTACATTTTAGAGCTCTACAAAGCTCAGCAGTAAATTGTAAGCATGTGGCATTACATTATAGATAATAAAAACATGTTCTATTTATTTATTTTACTCCCACATTCCAAGAACTTGGAGGTCAGGTAAATTGTTTACTCTAAATTGTAATTGTGTGTGTGTGTGCCCAGCGATTGATTGGTGCCCTGTTCTGGGCATCTAAAATCTATAATACAGCTAAGATACTGTAGTGCCCTGTCCTGTCCTGCACATGGTGAAAGGGGAAGGGCCTCACCTCGACTCTGATCAGGATTAAGCAGAAGATAATGCATGGACGGGCGGATGGTTATGACAAACTCAGGTAAATTCAATGTATGATGTGGAACTTTCTTGATGTATGATATGGAACTTTCTAGCACCAAGGAGTGTGTACAGTGTGTGGAGCATACCGAGTGTGAAGAGGGGCTTGCCACTGAAGCTGGTGTTTTCAAGGTGTAGTGCTGTCAGTCTGCTGGAGAGGAGGGCTTTTGACAGGGCCTGCACGGGATACTCCAGCATGGGGATGTTACAGGCATCCAGTCTCCACAGGCATCCGCTCTGAACAGGCCAGACAGCAAGCCATCAACAGAGAGAGAGAGAGAGAGAGAGAGAGAGAGAGAGAGAGAGAGAGAGAGACTGAAAATGGCTTGATTCTGCCCTTTCTGCGGACTGGCCTCTCTACCTTTTCCAGCCTTTCATCAAACACCAGCCCGTCAGAAGGAGCCCAAAACCGTCAAAAGTGAAAAACAACTGTGACAGGAGGCTGCTACAGATCTAGAGGCCATACTTAGGCTTCATCCTCTGGTCCACCACTTCAAAAGTGTCCAGATTTTTTTCATTCCATGCCTTTTGTTGTTCGACTGATCTCGTCTAATGCCGCCTAAGAGCATCGCCTTTGGTTTGACCATTGAAGTCCGCAGAAGCACCGAGGGGTAGTTCAACCCCGTCTTTCATCTAGGAGCTGCTGCTAATTGAACATAATATCCTCGTGAACTTAAGTGAAGTGTAATGATATCTATTAAAATCAAAGTGTGAATACAGCAATATCCTGCGGTGTGAATATTTTCATCTCTGATGCATGATAATTCATTACTCGATGCACCTTGAATACAAATCAGGTGGAGGATCAAAACCTGAGAATGCAGAGAAAAAGGGCAGCGCCTGCACTCAAACAGCAGCTCCATGTCTTCTGCCTCATAAATCACACTGACATTTCTGTTCAATCGCATTTAAAGGGGCAACAAGTTGAGCTTCTTCATTAACACTGAATTAAATATGTATAAAAAATAAACATTTGCCCATTTATAGGTGAACTGGAGCAGGCCTTATGGTTCAAAGTATTATGGGAAGTAACAGACTGGAATATCATCTTGAAATGTAATGAAATGATCTACAATAAAGTAGTAATATGCCAACAAAATGCATGATTATTACATCTTTAGTTTAACATAGTTATCCCCAGAACACTGAATAACTGCCTGGATCATAAAAAAAGACTATTTATATGACTCAGACCAATTATACACTATAAACCATAATGTTATCATATAAATGTAACCAATAATTAATTAAACATTGCATAAAAATTATATAAAATATATTTGTATAGCATTTTTACATTTAGTTATATTGTTTTATCAGATTATTTAAGTTTTTTGTCAATTTCAACTAACTTACATGGTACGTTACATCACTTGTTTTGTGTTACATCAGTTAAACTGTGTGCATTAAAACTTTTGTCCCTTGTCACAATTTGTGTATATTATGTATACTATATACTATATACTTATTCACTTAATATTGTTTGTTTTTTGTTTGTAGTTATATGTAAATTACCTCTATTTTTATACTACTTCTATAACTGTCATACTCCCGGCTTCTCCTGCTTCCTTCATCTACTCACACACAGCCTCAGGTACTCCATTTCCCAGAATCCCTAGTGCTCCTTTGAAATCATGTGACTTCCCTCTCCAGCTGTCTTCCATTGAGATGCTGATTATCAGGACTATTTAAGCCTCGTAGCTTAGCTTGTGTAGATTGAGGCCTGTCATCCTACTGTTTAGCTTCCCTGAGTTATCCTGTCTAGCGTGAGGCCTAATTGTCCCTATGTTATTTATCCTGTGTAGGTTGAGGCCTGTAGAACCTTTGTTGATACTGTCCTTTAGTCTTGTTTATTCTGTTTAGTTTCTCTTCTTGGCTCTGTTTGTGAAATTGGTTTATGTCATTGTGTTTGTTTTGTTCTGTCTTGTGTTTATCATTAACTTCTTTCCCTAAACCTGCACACATCTTTCATCATCCTTAGTTCAAGCTCAACACTACAAACACCAAAGCAAACAAATTCTTCATGTGTATCAACTTACTTGGACAAGAAACCTACAAATATTTACATTTAAATGTAAAACACTGTATACAAGGTATATCTGTGCCATATTGCCCATCATAACTAATTTATCCACAGTCCAGACGTCTGTTCACCACCTGTCTGAGTAAACGTGAGAGAGCCTGCCAGCCGGACACTCCCATGCTTCTATTAGAGGAGATGTCCAGATGTGTCGCTGATTCATAGTATAAGATCATATCCATCAGGGAGGATGCGCCCTATAGGAAAACAAAAATACACATCAGTAGGAACAATAACACTAAACATTTTTTTTAAAAAACATTAGTAACTTTTAACACCATATTTAAATTGCATATGCATCTGCAAACCTACGTACACACTCAGAAATTTAAAATAAGTGTGAATATATTATTAGTATTAATAATACTAATACATACATAGTATTAATTTACCATGTAGGTAAAAAAAAATACAAATTAAAAACTAGAAATTTTGCCTGGTACTGTAAGACTACGTTCACATTACAGCCACACTGCTAAAATCACCTTTTTGATCAGATCATATTTAACTATCTTGATGGTTCACATTCACAAATGTAAGTGAACTGTATGTGTCTGTAATGTGAACCAACCTGTCCCTGAAACAGCTCGCATGCGCACATTGATACATGTATACATGTCACCAACAACAAAAAGCGTCACGTGTGCAGGGTTGCCAGGTTTAAAAATACAGTCTCCACTAAAACTTCAGAGTTGGAGGTTTGCAGGGTTTTTGCACTAAATAAGAGATTGAATGAGAGAGTAAGATTTGAAGAATATGTATGTTTTAAAGCTCATTGAAATGTATGTGTCACTTTAGATTTTGGGCTAGTTTCTGTTTGTGTAGTGTGACTTTCTGTTACAAAATCGGTATTAGGTTTGGAAGATCTGGCAACCCTGTATTATTTATTTGGCATAACACCTGTATCATATGTTTACATCTTACTAAAGCAAAATAGACTTTAATTGAGCTAATGCATCTTATTTTTGTGCTTGGAAGTATCATTTTTAATGCTTGTATCATGATTAAAATGCCATTTTTACATATTTTTACTTGTTTTAAGATGCTTTTAAGATATTATCACATACTTCAAGAAATCTTAGTAAGCCTGAGCTCCTGACCGTTCTGGTAGATTTTTTGCTTAATTTACACATTTAGATCTAGTTTTCCATATTTTTTTTGGGGGGGGGAAGTGGGCATTTTATGCAGTGTATAAGTGCACAATCACTGACCAATGTACTTGCACACCAAGGAATCTGATACCCAAATTTAACTTGTCCATGCAATAAAACACACACACTAGTGAATACATATGCCCGAAGTACTGGGAAGGCCCTATCCACAGTGCCTGGGAAGCATTTGGGGGTTAGGTGGCTCACTCGAGGGCACTTCAGTCATGTCCTGCCAGGGGATCAAACCTTTCAGTCACAAGACTGGGTCACTAATCACCATGATACGGCTGCCCCCCTCACCCCTCCCCCACCCCCAGGTCAGTAAAACTTTTTCACAATATTGTCATTTTTTAAATGTATGAATGTATAGACATTATTTCCGATCCATATACACATACTTACATTTTCCTCAAGCTCGGTCCCCTGCAAGTTGATTCTATTGAACTGGACTGATTTGAGAATCTCCTCCAGAGACTCACAGGAGCGATAGTCTAGACAAACCCCTACAGGAGAGAAACGCACATCAGCATTAAAGGAGCCATTCCAGCATTTCCAATCTAATCTCTATCTGCCACATCTACAACACAGTCAAAACTATGGATAATTATTTGGACATTTTCCTCTGTACTTACTACACGCACAGAAAACTCATTAACTCAAAGCTCACATATAATAGAACTCAATGTGCAGATGCTGAGGTGCCCGCCTGGTGTCTACTATTCGGAGCGTAATTTGAGTCAACGGCTTTTTTGGATTTTATAAGTATAAGGAAAATGATTGTTCGTGCTAATTAACTCTGTAATACAGATGTAGCAGATAGAGATTAGGTTGAAAATGGCTGGAGTGCTCCTTTAACAGTCCAACCTGCCCGTCCTCCAGCAGAAATCAAAGTCGTGAAATCAGCACAGCGGCACGACACCACACACCCATCCCAAATCTGACGGCGCAGACTTTGAATTCTGCGCCTCTACAGATGTGACTTGGTGGTTGGTGTTCATTAAAGAGTGAAAGAACGGCGCACGGACGCGATCACGTCCTCCATGGAGAGGAAAATCAAAGAGCCGCTGATTATTCAGGAACAGATGACTTTTAAACAAAGCCTAGAGAAACACTTTGATGGCCGCAGCAGTGCGTCTTTATTAGGCCCGCGTTGCACAAGCCCCCTTCGCCTCATAAACTCTTATCTTCCTGGTCGGGGAGAAGCCGGATCACTCGCTGCCTTGCCGGAGAGACGATAATTTATTCATCATTAGCATAATCATTTGTAAAATTATTTTTTACAATAATCACTTAACTGTACCCTACATGGAGGGGGGGGGGGATCCCAAATCCCATTTTTCTAATCCTCCTCTGCCATCCTCAGATAATGATACTCCGAGTCTCCGAGTCAGATGTCATCAAGGATGTGACATGGTGCAGAGAGCTGGAACACGCTGACCCGCATTTAAAATATCCCATCCACTCATATCAATAACCGCTCTTGCATTGATCAAAGGGACGGCGGTTTAATCCGGGCCCCGCAGGATCTGCGTGTAGATTTCAATTAAGAGGCCTGACAAAGTTTCAGATTTTTATCTGGCAGTATGGAAGATTGCACTGTTTGGGTCCGGTCCCACAGAATCAGTGAAATTATGGTCATCTTACAAAAGTCAGAGCCTCTAGAAAGAATAAACAAGTTGAAACAGTGCTGAGCTCAACTCTCCCTATCAGTATCACTTGTAGGGCTGCCACAAACGATTATTTTTATAGTCGACTAATCACCGATTATTTTTTTAAGATTAGTCGACTAATCAGATCAGGCGTTAATTGAATATAAAACATACAGCTTATCGCACTAGAATGCAGCTGCTATTATATAACCATCATTAGATTTCAGCTACATGCTAACTAAAAATAAAAACAATTAAGACCATAGTTCATTAAACCTTTAATGAAATATGCAGCTTGTTGCAACAAACAATTATTTAACTGTTTAGCACAAAGTGTAAACGTAGCACTGAAACGTAATGTTAGAAAACATTAGCATTTCTATTCAAACACTCTGTAATAACGTTACAGAAAACACATGAATGTGTGCTAAAGCTAATGAATCAAATCGTCATCACAAATGTTAACTTTTACAGCTATCAATATGAGTAAGCAGCAAGTTAACTCTCTGTTTATGCTAATTTTAGCAGCTAACTAGCAATTTAGCTTACCGAGATGACGGTCCCTCTACATCATTGTCACAATCAGCCACAACAGGTTTCCTTTTCAGGTGCTCGTGCATCGCAGTTGTGCTGCCATGGAAGGCATGTCCTGCCTTGCAGATATTGCATTGCACATGTTTCTCTTTAATTTTCTTAAAATGATCCCACTCTTTTGAGCTCCGTTGCCGGCTAGCCATGATAGCAGAGCCTGTCTACATAACGTCCTGTGACGTCATCCACGGCCTACCCCGGTTACCACTACTGCGCATGTGCGTCAAGGACAGAAAGGCAGACGCAGCAGTGGAAGTTGAGAAAAAACGCAGCAATTTGGACAGAAAAAGAAAGTAAAAAAAAACAAAAACGACGCATCGACTGTTAAATTAGTCGTCGAATATTTTAATAGTCGACATAATTGTGACTAGTCGACTAATCATGGCAGCCCTAATCACTTGCAATGTCCCTGATTCTCCTGGGAGTGGGCAGAGGAGCACAGGCCTCCACCGGACAGCTAGCACGCTTGGTGGAAAGCGCAGATGCTAAGTTTTGATGGATCGCCCGGAAGACACCCGAGTCAGTCGATATTGCTTATAGTGCTAGAGAAAGTGTGTCATCTTGCCCACCCAAAGACAGAGCATGGCCAATTCTGATCTTTCGAGACCCTGGCTGTTGATGACAAGCAGCATTATCAAGATTCGAACTCATGATCCTCGAATCATAGTGGCAGCACCTTAGTCCGCTGAGCCACTCGGGGCCCACAAAAACTCACTTTTTTATAATGGAGTGCCTGCCAACCCACAAACTGTGAAATAATACTACCCACTCAGTTTTGTGTGAGGTCTAAAAATGTGAAATTTGACAAGTATTCCGATTTGGCTATTGTAATAACAGCATTAGAATTTAAATTAACTGTGTAGTGCCCACTTTAAACTGGCTCAGTTACTTTTCATAAAAAGTGGGATTTATATAGGCTGTCCTGGGGAACGCAGACAAGGAAAATGTAAGAATTCCTGTAATTTTATGTTGATCTCTACACAAAGCTTTCTTATTATTTTATCCAATTTTGATTGTTCCTGTTTCTGGTTATTTATTCTGTGTTTTGTGGTCATTTCTGCTGTTTGGTGCTAATTTATGCATGAAGCTGAAGGTAGCTTTGTATTCAAATTTCACCTTAAATACACTGACAATTGACAAATTCTCATTAGCTGAGAGTGGAACATGCAACAAACAGGCACTCAAACATGTCATTATTAATAGAGCTGTTTAAGAAGACCAACACTGGGTGCTGTGGAGCTTAATCAATGATGAACAACAAGAAATACTGGACTGTCATGAGAAGCTTAGAAAGGGTTAAGCTAACACACACACAGAAAATCATTACTTATTGTCATAATGTTACTTGTATTTACCATAACTTCCTGTTTAGTAAATAAACCAGTTAAATATATTGTTAAATCTATTTTAAATCTAATCTAAGGAGCTAACCCACAGCACAGCAGTTTACTATAGTACATCTGGAAAATACTGTGATGTGGAACTTCATCATTAGAGCCTCAGTAACAAGAAGAATAAATCTAAACAACAACAAATAGGTCCACTTGTGAGGTTTGAGAGAAATCATGGCCTGCAGCACAAGCTTAATCCTGCTTATGAGGCTGACTGTATCTCCTCATTACGTTTCCCATATCCATATCTTGTCTGTGGAGAATTCATGATAAATAGACTGCAAATCCTCCATCACAAACACTAATATGCAACACTAGACTCCATAGGTCAAACCAACTTGAAGCAGATTAAGATTTATAAGTGATTTTAGATGTACAGTCTTTATAAACACAGATAATAAAATCAGTCCACTGCAGATTTCAGTTTGAATCAGTGCATTTAATGAAGCCAAAATTCTGCTGTAAAGTATGATGTCTGATTTGTTTTCTTTACACAAAAAGAAACTGTTATTGTTAAGCAGATGGAAAGCACATTTCTACACAGAAAAATTAGTATTTATTTACTTTAATGTACATTATTTGGATGGTGGATCATTCTCAGCACTGCAGTGACACTGATGTGGTGGTGGTGTGTTAGTGTGTGAGCTGCTGGAGACACTGTGTCCACTCACTGTCCTATTATAGATACTTCCTTGTTGGTCCACCTTGTAGATGTAATGTCAGAGACAGCAGATCAGCACAGTTTGTGTTGGTCTTGTAATCCTTCATTGGTGACACTGTATTTTCACTCCAGTAGTGGCACTGAGGTGGCAGCTCTGCTGTGTCTGATCCATTCTAACACACCACCACCACATCAGTGTCACTGAGAATGATGCACCTGCTCTGTAGGGGTCCTGTCCATTGAAGAACAGGACAAAGTACACAGAGAAACAGATGAACTACAGTCGGTAGCTGTAGAAGTACAAAGAGCACCCGTATGCTCAGTAAAAGAACAGTGAGTGTGTATGTAATGAAGTGGCCGTATGAAAAGCACTAATGTCAAATGGTTAAAATGTGTTTACTCACCTTGCAGATCAAGACATTTTGCTCTGTTATTCAGACCAGTAATTTTCTGCAGATTATATAGACAGATAGATAGATAGACAGATAGACAGATAGACAGAGAGACAGATAGACAGAGAGACAGATAGACAGATAGATAGATAGATAGATAGATAGATAGATAGATAGATAGAATCAGAGAGACAAAGACATCAACAGTGTTCATGTAACTTTTCTTTCCATACAAATAAAGTGAAGGCTCCACCGTGTTCACATGATAAAACCATGAATTATGAATTTCGCTCCGTTTACTGTTGATGCAAATGTTCCCTTTTAATTAAGCAGGGTGTATTAATTAGAAACAGCTGGTCATCTGTTGATGCATTAATTTGCCCATTGCCTGCTCTACATACATATAATTTGACTGTGTCAATCTAAGAAGCAATATTAATCTATAAACAGTGGGACGAGGTAAGCTTCTCTGCTCAAAACAAGCATGAGAAACACTAAGAATAGCATCCACCCGAGAAAAAAAAGGTGAAATCCTTCATCTGAAAAAGGATGTGATCATTTATAGTATTTTTCATGCTTCAAGTGAGAGCGCGCATTGGATTCTTTTGGGCGAATACCAGCGAGTGAATAAGACAGTAGCTTATTTTCAAACACTGCCTGATTTCGTTAAAGCAATCTCATTCAAACGACCTACAGGAGAACACCAACACAGGCGATAACGATCTCTTTGTTGTTCTGGGAGCAAGAACAGCAGAAGTCATTTTCCGAGTGATTACAAACGCATTAAATGTACCAATGTGTAAAGAAATGTAACATACAGTACATATATTCCCACTCTGATGCATACATTCTCACAGTGAAGGTGGGGAGGGAGTGAAAGACAAGTTTTAAAATTTGTGAAAACCCTGATTATGCTAAAAAAGAGGCTGAGGAAGAAAGAAAAACATGGATTAAGAAATCAGTCCAGTCCAATATGGCAAAGCTAGCAGCCCGAAAGCAGATGGCATATGGCATATAGCAGCTAGAACATATCAGACTGATCAAGGTTTTAGATCAATCTGCAATAAACACTAACATCTTAAACAGCCTGGACCTGTTAGCGGCTCTAGCTTCTATTCCTCACATCCACACACACATGACTTTCTTATTTTCCAGGATACACACAAAAGGGAGGAGTCATATGAGTTCTTCTTTCTACTCAACTTATTCATTTTGGACTATTTTGAGGTTCTAATGAAAGATTCTGCTTCAAATAAACCTTGTGTCATAACTTCAGGTACAAAAAGTAATTTTTGGTTGCAGTCATTTACTGGAGTACCAAACAAACAGAACTGCGCTTCTTTTCTGCTGAAGGGCGCCCTCTTTGGCACAAAGAAGCACCCACATAAAGTCCTTTCAGTGCCTTGAAGGCTGAAAACAATTATTTGTGAAACATCCATCCATCTATCCATCCTTCCTTTTTCTTCTGATTAGGGTTACATTACACTATCCTAGCTAAGCCCAGGAGAGGCCCCCAATCCATCTGGGCACACACCAGGACAATTTAGAGTACCCAATTCACCTGTCCTCCAAGTTTTTGGATTATGGGAGGAAATTGAAGACTCTAGAGGAAACCCACGCAGACATGGGGAAAACATGGCCACCCAGGTGGGGACTTGAACCCAAAACAGAGGCAAGCAAGATAATCACCAAACCATTTCTGATATAAACAGCAGTAAATTGTAAGCATGTGTTATTATTAGGTGCCTAAATTCATGGACATGAAAATGCCCTCGATTGGCTCAGCAGACCAAGGTACTGTCACTATGATCTGAGGATAGCAAGTTACCAAGAATCCCAAGTACCAAGAATCCCAGGTCATCAGTGGCGTGCACAGACATTTTGGGGGGCAAGTGCTCAGGGGGGAAAAAGGGCACTTTTTAGCGCACGTGGAACATTATGGCGTTATATTTG
>BRDA01050494.1:0-12651 GCA_036984385.1 Crenuchus spilurus
AGCTCTGCTGGCCATTGAGAGGACACTAGTCAAGTCCCTGGAAAAGACGCCTTGTTGGTACAACAGGGTCACAGATCATTTTCTTGAAAAGGAATTCTGAAGTCTGCTCAGACTCCAGGGGGTTAAAGGTCTCTACAGACCAACCTGTGATATACAGCAAATAGTAAATGTCAAATTCTCAACAACCTAGACAATTGTGGCAATTTCTTATAGTCTTCTACCTTCAGCCCAGGCACAGAGACCATATAACGTACACTGAAGAGCCACAATATTAATACAAAAATTGGAAAACCATCTGACTGGTGTACGGCTGCACAGCCCCATACTGTCAGTGTGCTAAGCACTACACATTCCTCCTGTAGCCAGCATTAAACATTGGGGAATGGTGAAGCATAAGAGTCTGAACAACTTTGACAGGGACCATATTATGATGGCTACATGACTGGGTCAGCATATTTCCATATCTCCTGGTCAGCAGTGGTGATTACCTACTGACAGTGGTTCAAAGATGAACAAACCTCAAACCAAGATGCATCCAAGAATTGATGCATGAGAGTAACAAAGTCTATCCCATCTTGTCTGAGCTGACAGAAGAGCTACTCTTCTACACAGGTTCTGCAAATGCTGTTTACCTAAGGAATATGTAAGAACATGTATTACTTGACACCCTAAGAGTATGAGTCTTCATAGACATACACCAGTATAGTTGAGAAATGTAACACTGAAACCTACAAGACTCAGTGTTAACATTAGGGGATTTTGCTATATCAGTATTTTCCGGCTGTCCTGTAATCAAATCTAAAAAGAAAGTCCTAATTCTACTTTGTTCTCTATCTATACTCTATGTGAGTATATCTACACTCACAGAATGCTTTCAGCACCCTTAGTTATGGAATATACTTTGCTATATTTTGTTGAAGTTTATTTTAAAAGTTGTATTGATTCTACTCATCCTGTCTTTACTCCCATTATTTGTAAGGGCTTTCCAATATTGGAGGCAAGCTCCTCTCTCCTGATTCACTAGCACTGGTCATCAGTTGTTATTGTCTGCAGCTGTGACTTGCTCATTTAAGAACTTTGCATTGTGTTTGGCACAATGACATTGGCTTTTGCTTGTGCAGGTCAAACTCTGCCACTTGTACTTTAGCCCTGCCTATTTAGCAGTAGCACTCAGTCTCTGACAAATTGTCTATTTTTTCCAAGTGTTTTTCACTTTTCCAAGTGTTTTTCTTTTCACTTTTGGATTTCTCCACAATTCTTGGAACATTACAAATTGTGGTAACTACCTTGCTTTCGTCTTCCTTGAGTGGTGTGCATATTTTCTGAAGCTCAGCCTTGGTGGCATTACACCCTAGGAAGAGTGGGATCTCTCTCTTGGCACACATGCACTGTGTTTGTAGTGCATGCCACACATTTCCCATGAACCACCCACAGAGGTGTTGCACCTGTGAAAGGCTGGAGCCTTACTTCCCTGAAACACTCAAGCTGTATATCTTTGGCAGTTCATCTGTGGTGCCTGGCTCAACCAATGACTCTGTGCTAAGCACATAACATGAAGCCTTTAAATGATGACTGGCATTAGCAAATCAGGAGAGAGAAGCCCTTACAACTGCTTTAAAAAGATATGAAAATATAAAGGTATGCACTTTTCTCACTGGAAATTCAATGTACTGAACCTTTACATTTCATGCGTTACCTTTGGGACCATGTTTAACCTTTACAGGGACATTTACATGGTGCATTAAGCATTAACAGTCAGGTTTATGTGGAAAAAAGACAAGGGGTTTCATTGTGCATTAGACACACTAATGCAGCTGTCTGGGTAGATGTATCTAACTGGGTTAAGCTAAATATTGTGATACTTTCCTATAGCAATCATCATATCTAGGGGCCTTTAACAGAGGTGCATAGTGCAAAAACAGCCCCTGCTTTAATGGTCAATTACAACCGATAGGGTTTCACAGTGGCAGCTGGACAGTGGGTTTTATGGAATTTTTGTGTAATATAATTATAGCTTTTACCATAAATGGAAGAATTCACACTTTTATCTGATGCCTGAATAGTTACTGTCCTATGGTTTAAAGGGCCTGTTACATTCCTGTATTTTTTTCTTCCACTTATGATGTTTTCTTGGGGTTCTAATAATTTTCCACCCTCTTTTTGTCCCTTGAAATTAAGAGAATGTTATTGTTACTTTGATATCCAGTCTTATGTATACATTTGGACACTACTGTTGACAATAAGAAATACATAAGTGTAATGCTTGGCAAAGGATCATGAAAGATGAGTGCAAGTGTAACCTGGTGGTTAGGGATCTGGTCTTGTGACCGGAAGGTTGCCAGTTCAAACCAAACACCAGGAGCGGTACAAGGGCTGGGCTACGGAGCTATAGCCCTGGGACTTTTCTTAATAGCCCCGAGTCTTATAGCCAATGCAGAACTAACTGACCAACAACTGTTCCGCCCTGCAACCCCCTCTTCCACCCCTCTGAACAAAAATCTTCACACATGCAAAGCCAACCAGATTCACAGATAAACAGATCATATTAACCAAACAGATACATGCAGACACATAAGCTACACAGGCAAACAAACAGATATAATGTTATACAGGAAGCTAGGCTAACAAACAGAGCTAATGCTATACAGGAAGTTAGGCTAACAAACAAGGCTAATGGTATACAGGAAGCTAGGCGAACAAACAGGGCTAATGCTATACAGGAAGCCTGCAAAGCAAACATATACAAGACTTTTAGAAGATAGAGGGCTACATTAAAGTGTGCAGAGCACAACAATACCAAGCAATGAACCGTTCTTCAGGCTTGACTTAAGTAGTCCAGAGAATCAAAGTCTGAATGGAAGACAGCTGGAAAGAGAAGCGTCACAAAGGTGCTAAGGAGCAATAGGGATTCTGGGAAAAGGAGTCCCTGAGGTGGAATGTGAAGAGATGATAAAAGCAGGGGGAGTGGTGAGTGGGATAAGATCACCACTACAGAGAACAGATTAAAATATTTCTTTCACATTTAAATACAGTATGTTTTTTCCTGAATTTAAATGGGACAAATGATAAAGAACTTTTTTCAGTGTTTTATACCTATATTTAAGAATCTGGAGTGTCTACCCACCCACAAACTGTGAAATAAGACAACCCAAGTTGTTGTTTTGTTTTTTTGTTTTGTTTTGTTTGTTTGTTTTTTTGTGGGCAGTCTTGGCCTGAAATTAAACAATTCACAAAATTGGGCTACCTTAATTGCACAATTGGGGGACTCATCAGAAGGGCTTGTTCACCCAGGGCAATAAACAGGCTAGGACCACACCTGTGTGCTGAGGTATGTTCTCACTTAAGAAAATGTACAGTATTGTTTAACTAGTATCCATACTTTTGCATTATACTGTATATAAATTACTATACTGTAAGTGACTGCCCTGTGTTGCCCCTCATTTAAAACACAGTCCAAGCTAAAGATTAACCATTACATCAACATGAATGGGTTGAGCTAAAAAGCTATAGGCTGCATATGTAAATGTGTTGATTTATGTGACATCATTTAAACAATTCATTCAACATGTATTGTATTTTGCTGATTCATTCAAATATGGGCTGTATGGACTAGGTAGTGAACAGTACACTAAAAATGTCTACATACTAAATACAAAGTCCTTTATTTAAGAAAATTAGTATTTCCAGGGTATGAATCCCATTATGAGATCCTTTACATCACTGTCATCTGACAGTTTCTGAAAATTCAACATTGTATGAGAATAGTATGAGGCTGCTGGTCCATTGAAGTGTTTTCTAGTGTGATTGAGCTTAGTCACAGTGCACAGAGCTGGCCACAGCTAAGAGCATGATTCAAGGAAAGGCAATAATGGTAGCATAAGCATTATTACAGAACAGCAGCCTAGTGGGCATTCATCAAGTCGTTGACAGTTACATATCTCCTAGCCACTAACAGTGAGCATGGTCAATAGCAGTGATGTTGTTTACTGATAGTATCCAGGCTATATATCAAACAGATATATTAGCAATAGAAAAGGTCCTGGTTGTATTGCATTTAAATATTTGAAATAGAAGTGAAATACTGAACAGTCCTGTCTGTAAAATCACATCATACTAAACAGAGAATACATTAACATGACAAAGTTAGAGGTTAGTACACTGTAAAAAATTTCTGTTGACTCAACTTAACTTAGTCAAGTCATCTTTTTGCTTTGACTCAGTTAAGTTGTAAAGACTTGACATGTTAAGTTGATATAACTTAAACTTGACTAAGTTAAGTTGAGTCAACAAAATGTCAAGTCTTTACAACTTAACTGAGTCAAAGCAAAAAGATGACTTGACTAAGTTAAGTTGAGTCAACAGAAATTTTTTAGAGTGTACAACCCCAAATAATGTGGCTCAGCCAATAACTTAAATTAACCGTTAAATGAGCCCATCACAGCTGCAGACAATAACAGCTGATGACTGGTGCTAGCAAATCAGATGAAAGGAGCTTTTGCACAGCAGTGGAAAATTACACAAAGAGGTCAGATTCTTCACAGGAATAAGCCTGTCAAAGCTACAGGCAGTGTCGGCAGATGACTGGCAGTAGAGAGAAGCCTGTTCACAGTGGCAGAGCCAAACAGCAATCGTTTATTGTAGTGCTTGACAAAGGTTTGCCAAAGTAATCTCTTGCTCATCTGGTTATATCAGCTATTGATGAATGATGGTTCTTGATGCAATGCTGTCTGAGGGAACAGCGATCATAAGAGTTCAGCTTAGACTTGCAGCCTTACCCCTTATACACTGAAATTGTTCCACATTCCATAAATTGTTTAATATTAACACTGTAGAGGGAGTGATATGCAAATTTCTTCCAATCACTCTTTGAGGAACAAAGTTTTTAAACATTTCAATAATGTGATATATTTGTTCACAAACTGGAGCTCCTCTGCCGAACTTTATTACCTCACTAGCCTTAAAGTGCCCCTGTCCCAACTTTTTGGAATGTGTGTAAGTGGTGTGTGAGCTGTGAGACGTAAGCAAGCAGGGTCTGGGATTTTACTGTGTACTGGATTTTAACTGTGAGATTTTATTAACAAACATTATGAAAACAAAACAAGCACAGTGGCTTAACATGAATCAACAATCTGAGACGATTTGAACATGGATACACAGATACACAGAATGACCGACCTTGATAATGGCACTTTTTTTTTTTTTGCCAATTTTCTCCCTTTTCCAATGTGGTAGTTGCCAATTCACCCAACCCATTAGTGACTCTACCCATCACTTTGCACTGTCTCTCACTGTAGGAGGGTGAAGACATGCACACGCCTCCTCCGTTGCATGCGATACAGCCACCGTCTCTTTTTGAACTACCGCTTGATACACCATCCCTGGGGAACCAACGCACTCGGAGGAAAGTGCAGAGTCTCTAGTTTCTAATGGACCAATCAGTAGATGCCTGAGCCAGCGGACATTGCAATATGTGAGTGATAGGGAGAGTGAGAGCGCCATCTACCCACCCAAAGAGAGCACTGCCAATTTTGCTCTCTGTGGGCCCTGGCTGTTGATGGCAAACAGCATGACCGGGATTCGAACTCGCGATCCTCTGGTCATAGTGTCAGCGCCTTAGCCTGCTGAGCTACACACATGAGGTTACATTTAAACATTAAGGTGTGATATGAGAGGGCTGTGAACTTGAACGCAGCACAGGTGAACACACTTAGACATGACATGACATGGTGCATGAACATCACACATGACGAAACATGACGAGACAAGGGGGCGTGACTCAAGACGTTGCGTCAGTTGGGAAGGTCACAATGTGTTGCAGGCTGGAAATGCAGGATTTAATGTCTGTTAACAAATTAAATTAATTAGACCAGACCCAATATGAAATATCTTGGGATCAATCTGTTTGCAATTAAATAAAAGTAAATATTTTTATAGTAATAATTTTGTATTATATTATTTTTATATTATAATTATGGTAAATATTTTTAAACATACTGTCCCAACATTTTCATTTGTAATTCTGACCATAACATTGATCTCTTGATCAAGTTCTTGATCTCTGGGTTCAGTAAGATAGGATAAAGTGGACAGTGGATTTCCTCTGAAAAACATGGCTTGTGTTTTAAGTGACAGGCGCCATCAGTCACTAAAACCGCTTCCTGTCTTGCTGCGGAGAGGTGGAGTGTTTCCGCTTTTTATTTGATTTGTTGGATCAATGATTGGGATTATATTGTTTCACACGGTCCTCCTCTATGTGCCACAAAGAGGTTTTCAATTAACTAATGTGCAGATTACCATCAATCTTCTTCTCTGTGTCCGTTCCTGAGAAGCCTCAGTCCTGAGGGCACAGATAAGCATGATTAGCCTCTGCCGGGCAGCTCACACCTCCACACTGACACACAGTCTTCACCTCTGACACTCCACAGCACCATTACTGCTGACTTTTCTGGGCAAATCATAGACCTTGGACTGAAGTCTGGTTACCGTATATCCACAAAACACTTACAGTTACAATAAATACAAATCAACAATGCATTGTTTGACAGTGAGTTTTCTTACACATTTCCTGTGCTCTCCTTGAGGAAGGACAGCATTTATAGTGACTATACAGAAGCTGCTTCAGATGCTTCCTTAAATTAAGTCTGGTGAAATGTAACAAATCCATCAATCAAGTAGATCAGGAACCAAACTTCTAAATGAATTCTTCTAAACAGCATATTACTAAATTTAGAAACATACAATATATTTGTACTTACTGTATTATTTTAATAATAATATAACTAAAGTTTTACAGGCTTTTTACAGAAAAAAACTCTCTAATTATCAAGATAAATAATTTTAAATAGTTGATCTCAGCATCCCTAAGAGTTCTGCTGTTTTGTAGGTTGTTCTTGTACTCTTCTGGAAATACTACACTTAGTAAAAATAAGAAGAAGAAGAAGTAGAAAAGTATTTCCTGTAGGATGTTTGCACAGCTAAAGTGGTTCTAACATCCATGCTGTTGTTACGTGGTCAAAAGGGTTGAACTATTTTTTATAGGTAGTCACTATGGTCTTGATAGGTGGTTGCTATGGTATTCCAAGTGGTTATTATGGTGTTGCTAGGTTGTTGCTATGGGGTTGCTATGTTGTTACTATGGTGCTTTGCATAATAACAGAACCATGGTTTCACACAGATCCATTCGAGGGCATGGAGGGCATGCTGAGGACTCCCAGGGGGCTGTATATCCCTTGCAGGACTCTGTGTGTTGACATAAAGGCACTACCCACAATTCTACAGAAGAACTGTTGATAATTTAACTCAATGGAAAAACAAACACATATCTCTCTTCAGTGCTCCTCCAAAAGATCCACTCCCAAAATTCATAAATGCAAATGCCCAAAGTAACAATTTGTTCTTGCAGAGCCAAAGTAATATATAGTGAACAACATCATACATCTAGCATTAGCTAGCTTGTGGGAACCAGACTGTTGCTATAATTGCTGATGATAAACATAACAGTGTGATTATTTATTACAAATATTCACAAATGGGACACAACAATATAGACCTGTTTGTGTGAAACCAATGTTTACCAATTATTGAGAAGAAGTAGAGCAATATCCCTCATGTTTTTCAGTGTTCAGAGGTCTCTACACTGTCCATACTCCTCACCACTCATTACACAGGTCTTTGCCCCTCCCCTTCCCCCTGTCCTGTGCATGAGCACTGTTGGCTGGAATAGTGTTGTGTTTCTCGATCTGAGCCACTTTGTTTCCCATTTACAGAGGAAATATTAGCTGAATTTTATAACAGTGTACTGGATTGAAATTGTGTACAGTGCCTTTAATGTGTTTTTAAGCAATGTTTAGACTAGCATGGTTGTTTGTTAGTCTAGTTAAAAATTCATGTAAAACTAGTCATTTACTCTTTGTATGATTTCTAAGGCTGTTTCTTACCTGTTGCTGGCCTACTGCTGTAGTCTAGATCAGCAATTATCAACTGGTGGGTCAAAAATTAATTAATTTTAAAACCATTAAAATAGTTCATGCTTATCTGATTTTGTCCTTATCTTTTGAATTGAAAACAGAGAGACAGGCGTCAGATGCATGCAGCCATTCCGTGCAGTATTCTTGTTGCCATGGTAACCACCATTTGCCGGTTATCAGTGTTGCCAAGTCTGCTTATTATAAGTGACGTTGGGTTTGTTTTTTTCTAAAGTCGCTTGCAAATCTCGTGAGTGGCGCGTTGTGGTTTTTTGAGCTTGTTTTTGAACGTGAAGTTACTTATTTGGGCTTGAGTTTCTTTCCGAGTAAAACTCTTTCATTATCTCCCAGCTCCCCATAATAAAGGAAAACATGAGAAGCACCAAAAATCTGCACACTGAGGCTAACAAACATGAGTTTCAGTGCCCCAAAATACAATGGCTCAAAACAAAGAAATGAGCAAAAAATAGCCACCTACGTAGCCTGCCAATTTTTATATTAAAAGTGTTTAGCATAATTTTTGTGTTGTTTATGTATGATGTCATAATAAATATAAATATTTACCTTTATACTCTTTAAAAGCAGCCTCTGTTTTACAGAATGTGTTGGGTTGCCAGTTGGGCTTACTTTGGACTTGTTTTCATAGAGCTGGTTGCTTGTTTCTATCGCAAGATCTGGCAACACTGCTGGTTATTCTTCTGTTTAAATTTGTGATGACGTTCACCAAGAATTGGTGATAATTTTATGCTACGTGCTTTTAACAGTTTATAAATATTTAATAATGTATTATTTTATTAATGATAAATATTAATTTTATTATTTTATTTTTAATAACACTTAAGTTATTATTAGTATATTATAATCATATCATAATATGTAAGTACTGTATTAATATTTATTAATAATATAAATTTAATTTATGCTCCAGCACCCCCTCAAACCTCCCGAATCAAGCCAGTCGTGTCCCCCCTGAAATCTCTTTACATGCTTATGTATGTTTAAATGTGTTTTTGAAGGCTATTTTTCAAAAATAAATTTGTTTGGTTTGTATTCTATAAAAGTGGGTCCCGACATAATGACCATGAGAAAATGTGGGTCCCGGGCTGAGACCAGTTGAGAACCTCTGGTCTAGATTATTGTAACAGTATGGCAGGATCTGTGTATTCTTCACTGGTGGTGTAATATATTATATTTACATATTATAAAAATATTGATAAAATACTATGCCATCAACTTTTAAACATGCAAAAATTAGACTTTACTAACTTATATGTACTTGTATAAGTCTGCTTTCATAGGAATACTTTGAACACCTACTAATAAACCACATGATGTGTAAATAGATTTGATCAATATTGCAAAAAAACTACTTTAAAAAATAACTAAAAATTTACTGAAAAACCATCAGTTGACAGAATGTAGCACATTTTATTGCTGTGTTAACTCGCTGTTCATTAAATAGATGGTTTTAAAGCAGCCAAGCTACTTACTGTTATTAAATTAGAACAACAATTTGTTTGTACAGTGTGCCATGTCATGAATTTAACACTTTCTCATTTAGCCAGCGATAAAGTGTGTGTGTGTGTGTGTGTGTGTGTGTGTGTGTGTGTGTGTGTGTGTGTGTGTGTGTGTGTGTGTGTGTGTGTGTGTGTGTGTGTGTGTATTTAAGTGTCCTGGTCCTGGCTGCGGATACCTGGAGTGCTCCAGCGTCTGGCATTCACCTACTTTGTCCTGTCACTGATGCAGACGTTCTCTCCTTACCGAGAGATCCCAATGAAGGTGAGCTGACCCCTGTAGCTCTGACCTTTTTCATTAAAGCCTTTCATTAAGGCTGTATAATATATCATTTGTTAACTGTTGTTGCGATACTGACCTTTGCATTCCACATATTGCAGAAGGCTGCAATATGCAAATGAGCCTTCTAGCCAATCACTAAATGTTTTATAGTGTAGTGTGTGCATCCTGACTGACTTCGGACACTGGAGATGAGACAAATGTAGATGTTCTTTTGAACCAAATAGTAATTCAGCATGATCTTTAGCCATATCATAGCCATGTTTTAAGGCCAACCTCGTGGATATAATACTAACTGAAAAAAAAGTTCAATATTTGATATGCCATTTATCTAGGCCATGATTTGTTTTTCTCCATGTTAAATGTGTTTAATTGTTTTGACCATTATTTAAATCATTTGGCCAGGGGTGCCTAAATGTATTAGAAGAGTGGTGAAAATAACAAATACTATAGTATAATATTATTTTATTTAAACATTATTAGCCATTTAGTACATTTTAGTGGTTCCAAAGCAGCATAACATTACAACTTTTCAGAAATTACAACCAGGCCCTTTAAAGAAACTTACAGTTGTTTTTAAGGAAAAGTGGTTCAAATATGATGCTCCAAAGAACTCATTTTTATATGAGATGTGATGGTGGTTACTGATGGTGATCTTTGCTTGTTTCCACAGGTCTGCTGGTGGAGTCCTGTTCAGGATGTGGTTATTTACTGGCCAGAGTGGCTCTTCATTTTGCTGCTGGAGGTGGTGTGGCTCTGCGTTACCTTTCTGCTCCCTGTGCCTAACTGCCCCACGTAAGCCAACACAGCTTACGTGCATAAATCCCAACTGCAGTAAAGCATTTGTGAGGGTAATATGTCTCTGACACCAGTTTTATCTACATCCTCAAGCTTGATCCTAATATAATATGATCATGATATTATTCATATATCATGTTAATAGTATCAAGTGGTTGTCAGGCACGTCAGTATTGGTGTTCATCAATGTCAAAGCGGAGCACCTGTTTAACCATGCAAGTCTTGTACAGTGTTTTTGTATTTTGCATTGTGCAGACATGTATTGGGCATTGTGGCTTGATTTGTGTGTGTGTGTGTGTGTGTGTGTGTGTGTGTGTGTGTGTGTGTGCAGGCAGGCAGGTTAGTGTGTTGTGCTGCTCTTATGAGACACTCCTGGTGATTTATGAGTGTGTGGCAAATGCTTCACAGGGAATAATTAGCCAATCTCAGTCTGTCATGTGCACTAAAAGGAGGCAGGGACAGAGGATCCATCTTCCTTTCCCTTTTCTCCCTCCATGTTTTTCTCTCTCCTGTTTTTTTCACCTCTCTCCTTCTCCTCTCCTCTCCTTTATGCTCATGTTTTCATTCTCTTTGACCCTGTACAAGCACAGACATACACGAGCAGGCTGGTGGAGTGAACTCCACTTCATGGTCACCGTCCTTGTTCCCCAGAATACAATACATAAACATGTATGCATGTTTATGTATTGTATAATGTTCTCCATGTTTTTTTGTTTCTTATAGATAGATAGATAGATACTTTATTAATTCCTTGCGGGAAATTCAGGAAATTCTTATGTTTTATTGTTATTTTTTATCTGGTATGTGTATGTTTTTGAAAGAGTGCTGTGATATTGCAATTTCCTAAATAATAAAGTTTATCTAATCTAACAAGCAGCTGTTCCTATGCATGCTCAGAAGCATACATTTATTCAGATGCACTTCAAATAGAAAACACTCTGAAGTTGCAGTGCTTGAAGGAGAAAAGGATACATTTCATCGATTTACCCTGAGTGTAAACATGTCAGACAGGTTGAAATCATATATGCCTTGTTGCTTTTCACAGTGGGTATTTGGGAGCTGGAGGTATAGGAGACAACGGCCTGTATCCGAACTGCACAGGAGGAGCCGCTGCATACGTAGATAGATGGTTATTCGGAAACAATATCTACTGGCATCCAACATGCAAGGTGAGATTTGTGTCAGTCCAGAGTAAAGAGAAAACAAGCTGGAGCTTAAATTTAACAAATCACATTCCATTTTTAAATGTGCTAAAAATGAGCAACTTCTACTTGAAAACGGCATCTACAGAAATTTGAATATCCTGAAAAAGTTCATTTCTGTTAATAAATTATTTGGAAAAACTGTCATTAAGTTTATATTTAGTAAACATAAAATTACATATTTAAGCAATATTTTTTTGTTTTAATGTTTATACTGAATAGTAATTTACTCAAACGTCAAATGAAATATTGTAATAATTTGAGATTAATGAGGTATAAACCATATTGATCAATATTAAAATAAAAACAGGTCTGAAATATGACACTTTAAATCACAGTTTACCTTTTAAAATTAAATTATGAACACAAATTAACTTTTTCATATTCTAACTTTTTGATGTTTGTCTGTAGTTCTTGGCTTCCTTTATTGGCAAACTAGATTATTTTTCTTATCATGCCAACTTTAGCTGATGGACATACAGAAGCTCACAATTAAACTGTTTTCAGGGGCTTCATTGTCAGGACATTTTTTGAGAATGATAAGACTTATAACTGACTCACTTGTTTACTGTCACAGGCCATGTATCACACAACCCAGCCCTTTGACCCAGAAGGAGTTTTAGGTACCATCAATTCTATTGTCATGGGATTCATTGGGATGCAAGTAAGTTAATATCTACAACTTTGAGATTTAAGTATGAAAATATTTTAATACTCAAATTTGGAATACAAAAGTATACACTATATACTCTAACTTTCAATACTTTCTAATACATTAACATTGCACAAATTTAACACTGTGTTTTTTTGCTTATGACTGAAGACTTCTATACTGACTACAGAGATCATAATAAAAAAGAACAGACATGTTAGTTAAAGTCTATATATATATA
>BRDA01050495.1:0-7500 GCA_036984385.1 Crenuchus spilurus
ACTGGGCATGATAATAGGGCACCGATTTAAGCCCCTGGAGTCTGAGGGTATGTCTTCACTTGTTTACAAATGGCACCCATTTAAAATAAATTTTTTTCCCAAAGTGTTACGCAGGCTTTTATTCAGCACAAACTCAGCAACAAAAATGTCATAAATCTATATTTTGATTAAATCTGCTCTAAACCTAGACTTTCCAAAAACCTGTTTTCACTATAAACATTTCTAGCCAAGACTTTTGAGCTCTGAACTGAATAAACAGAGGTGTTGGCTACACACTGGCCATAACAGTTTTTAGACATTGTATGTGGTTTTATTTCTAAAGCTTAACTAATGTGAGGTGACACTCTGTTTTACTCATTCAGTGGTTCCTAAAGTGAATATATATGAGATAGGTGTGAACATTCAGGTGAGATGTTTTGTTCACATTCATGTTCCACACATTCCACAGCCGGTAATAAACCAATGGAATGTCTGGAATTACCATGTCATTATCATATGAATGACAGATCAAATCATTTGGCGGGAAAATGAAGCGCAGCTGTCTGACTCCCTCTCACAAATGTGTCTCTGCTTATTTAAGCTCCTCTCACAAATGTCTAAAATATATTTAGATTTGATAAGTAGACCCTTTAAGGTTTCCGGGGTATGTTTAGTTTAGTTAAGACAACATTTTGCTGAATTATATAAGTGTTTTAGCGGAATTTTGTTAATATCCCGCCGGCTGAAGCGCCGACTCCAGAGGATTAAGCATGGTGGTGGTAGTATCTCAGAAAGCGCTAACTTTGTAAGTTGTTCTACAGACACTGTACAGACTATCTTTACTGTACAGATGAGATGAAGCCACTAGCCAACTGAAAATACAATTACACAGCCCAAAAAAAAGGAAAGAACATATGTGCAAATGTCTTATCCCATTGTTTATAATGGCCGTAAGTCTATTGTAGCTTATAATCACACTGTATCATTACAATAATATCAAGTAAACATATATTTTGCTTCTAACTAGGCATAACATTCTGGTGCAATTCATGTCCTTAGATGATGAAACCAACTCCAAACTCTCTGTAGAGCTTCTATCCAAAGTGTTGAGTGCACATTTGTGTTTGTATGCAGATAAATATACATCAGGTTCACTGAGCACGGCTTATGTGATTAGGTTTGATCATCCTCAGCTCTGCGAGTTAAAGTGGTGCTAGAGTCAGTCATTGTTCTAGTGAATCCTGAATCCCGGAGATTTTATTCATTGAGTGCTCGTCTCTCCCCGAAGTGAGAACGAGGAGACCGTGTTGCTCTTTTTTCCTTCATTGATGAGTCACTCGGCTAATACCTGATGGGTCAACACACACACACAAGCAGTGATCTGACTCTGACTCACACCCTCTTTTAATTAATCCCTCAACACACACACACACACACACACACACACACACACACACACACACACACACACACACACACACACACTCTCACAGTTTCTATGAATTGCTTAGATGTTACACAGACTTCCATTCATTTCCTGGGGACATAGTCTAATCCTAACCCAGTCCTAAAACTATCCCTAACCCAATTCTAATTCCAATCCTAAACCAGTCCTAGCCCACTCCTATTTTAACCCCAGTCCTAACCATAACCCAATCCTAAATTTAATCCTAATCCAGTCTTAACCCTAACCCAATTCTAATCCTAAACCAATCCCAGCCCAGTCCTAACCATAAACCAATCCTAACTTTAATCCTAACCCAATTCTAACCTATTCCTAATCGTAACCCCCACTAGGAAAAAATGTCCCAACAAGATGAGGGTGAAAACAGGTTTAATCCCCAAAGTGTGGCATTAACCTGGTAAACACACGTGTTTGTTTATGTGAATTATGGGGACATTACATAGACTTTCAGCCATTTTCTGGAGACTCACCTTATAACTCTACCACACACACACACACACACACAGTCTCATTTCCCAACTACAGACTCGCAGAGTCGAATAAACTCAACAGCATCTCTGCAGTTGTTCCTCCTCCATCTTGACATGATGAGCAGCCACATATTTGTAACCTGCATCAAACTAGCAGAGCATCGACTGACTCCTGGTGAACTGCCAACTCAAATCTCATAATATTTGGCTCATAAATTATGAATCGTTTTCCATGAACGCTACAAACATTTGATGGTGACAAATTGAGGCTGCATGCATCAACTCTGGGGGATTATTTATTTAGGAATATAGGAAGCTTTCAGCTGTATTGGACGTTTGGATGTGAACCTGATGATCAGTGAGTGCTCTGTGTGAAATGTATTCATTTATTTTCAATCAGACTTTTACATTAGACTGCATGTGGTGCTTTAATGTAGGCGACATATTGCTATTTGTATGTTTGCATTTACTGTATGTTTGCTCCTCAATATAATCATGTACATACACTGTGTATGTACTACAGGACCTGATTGTATCGCACATCCTTTATATTGCTTTCAGACTGTGTATTTGATGTTTTTCCATAAATAATATTACATTTTATATTGGCACCTGAACCCGTCCAGTAAATATGCTAATAGTAAGCACTATATCTAATCCCTCCCCTACACACACACACACACACACACACACACAATATATATATCATTCCTGAAATATTACTCTGATATTGGCTCATGTTGATAATGCAGGAGGTTGTTATGATGATGCTCTTTGACTTTAGAAGATGTTATAATGATGCTCTTTGACTTCAGAAGATGTTATGATGATGATTTTTGATTTGGAGGTGGTCTGAAATGGGATTACAATCAGATTTGTGCAGATCCGGATGCTCTGAACTCTCAAATCCCATCAAATTCAGAAAGATGGGGATCCAAGAAGAGCGCCACAATGGACACCACAGCAAAATGCCAGGTTGCCAGGTCCTGAAATATTCTAACAGAAAGCCCTACACAAGCTTAAAACTTACCCAAAATCTAATCTAATCCAGACCAGTCACAGATGTTTGAAGAAGCTATACTTATTTTTTACTCTTAAATCTTATTTTAAGCTTAATTTAAAAGAGTTTGCAGGGAAAACAGGAGTGTTGCTATGAGAATTTGATGAGTTTGGTGGATGATCATCGTTACCAGCTCATCCGAAAAGTACTGAATGCAGCTGAGAGCACAGCTCAATGCTGGGGGCCCCTCTAGCCCACACCTGCCATTGGACATGGTGCCAACAGGTTTAAGACCAGCTCTGTGTGCATCTTTATCAGCGTGAAGTAGCTGTACAAGGGGTGTCCACAAACATTTGGACATGACAGTGTGTGTAGACTGTACCAGTGCTCAGTTCCT
Organism: Crenuchus spilurus; assembly: GCA_036984385.1. Taxonomy (NCBI): domain Eukaryota; kingdom Metazoa; phylum Chordata; class Actinopteri; order Characiformes; family Crenuchidae; genus Crenuchus; species Crenuchus spilurus. The sequence continues at coordinate 3,312 of BRDA01050495.1, forward strand.
TCAACTGAAGATGAACCCTCGGAGCGGAGCTAACTGCCTCAGTGGCGAAACAGCTGTTTTGTGCCAGCTTCAGGCGGTGCGGAGAGAGAGAGAGACTGGGCCGGACGAGATTGACACTTGGAGAGGAGTGTAATTGAACCGTGAGTGTGGAATGAGCTTGTGGCTGTAATCTCTCCCTCTCATTTCGAGCGGGTGAGAAGATAGGCACTCTGTCTTCGGCTCAGCCTCGCTGATGGATATCAGATAGAGGCCTCCTCTTATCAGATAGAACTGCATCTTCTCCTCTCTCTCACAACAAGACAATACGAGCGTTTCCTTCACCTCCCCTCCCTCGGCCCGGCTCGATCCGCTCCTCTCTATCTACTCCCACAACAGCACATCAGCACCAAATCCTCTGTCTGCAGATAAGCTTGCCTGAGAGGTGTGGTGAGCTTTACTGGCCAATTTGCTGATTGCGAGTTTGCGATAGCTGTGCTGTACGAGACACGCTCGGTGTTAATGTCTTTTTTGTATTGTGTTGAAAGTGAAAGTTAGCTCTGAGGCTAATGCAGGAACTCCACGCCTCAATCGTAATAGACTTGCATTAAATTACATGGTTGGGACAAAAGTATTGGGACGCCTGCTCTAAGAGTTTGTCTCCAGGATTCCTCCAGAGTCTCTTCCCATAGTGGAAAATCATGGAGGTCAGGTGAATTGGGTACTCTAAATTGTGTGTGTGTCCAGCGCCCTGTGCCGGCTTTAGCTAAGAGTAATGCCCTGCCCTGTGCCCAGTGAAGGGGTAAGGGACTCACTGCAACCCTGGTCAGTATTATAAACATCAGGTTCTGACCAGACCATTGTCTCCCAATCAAATGCAAATAGGAAAGTGCTGCAAAACCAGAGTAGTATGAAGCCATGGTGAGGGGTTTCTCATCACCAACTTCTGCATTACAAATGTATTGGATGGAGCACCATCAATGCTGCAGGTGGCTTGTTATGCATGCCAAAAGATTCATTTATACCTGCTCAAAGAGTCCCGTTCTATTAGCAGGGACAAGAGCAGCTGTGCATTTGTACACGTGTCAAAGTAGCTGAATGCATTCATTAGAAGTGGCGTCCGCAAACATTTGGACAATATAGACAAACATAGGAAACAGATTAAAGTAGTCATAGCAGCCAGCTTTGTATCAGTTCCTCAGCAGTAATAGTTATTTTCCACAGTGCGCGATAGGCTCTCCTGTTTTAACACACAAGCTGGAAAACACTTTTGTTTTTGTCCACTTTTACAGGCAACAATCCCTCCAAGTTACCTTTTTCACTCGGCTCTTTCCTTTAAGAACACTCTTTTGTCCGGCAGCGACCGCCTCAAGTGTCTCTCAGCTGTGACTTTAATGTGCCGCCGTGCCACCCTTTTCTCTTTTCAATTTCCTGTTTCCATCAGTCGCTCTGCGCCTCAGCATCTCAACTTTTAACACCCCGGCGGATTACCCCCCCTCCTTTAGCCCTACATCTCCGGAGCCCCCTCCTACCTTCTCTTTCTTAATCTCTCTCTCTCTCTTTCTTTCTTCCACCTCGCTGATTTGCCTTCTTAATTCTGGTCTTGAAGATGAAAGTCGCACCATGTCTCCATTCTCTCGCACTGAATGAGTCCAAATGAAGAGGGGCTGGTACGGACCCCCTACCCTTCCACCATCCCTGTATGCACACGTATACACAGGGCGGTGGGGCTAGATCCGGGGCCGCCGGGGTCCGGTTGGGGCCTGCTGTGGGCGAGAGATTTGAGTGTATTATTGAGAGGGGGAGTAACAGTAGGGGGCAGCCTGGGGCATTATGGAGGGTGTGGAGTGTTTTTTTATTATTATTAAACACTAATCCGGACAGCTGTTCTGGAGAGGGGCCCGCGCCCCCCGACGCAGTGGCGGTCGGGCTTTGTAGATGCCGCTCGTGTCCGCTGGAGACCCCTCATTACGTGCGCTAACACAAACACACTCATACACACCGGTGTCACTTTCAGCCTTGCCGTGATGCACAGCATGGCATCGCTACCCTGCAATTCAGCGGCGCGCCATTTGTTTGCCAGCGCCTATGTCTGAATGTGTGTGTGTGTGTGTGTGTGTCTATGTGCTGATTCTCCATATATTAATCACGTCTTTATGTGTCATAATAATTAATGACTTCGACTCAAGCTGCAGCTGTACCCCGTTTCTAGAGGCTTGCTCTCTTTTACATTAACATATGCACACTCTCACCCTCTCACACACTCTCTCACACACTCCGAGTGCGATATGATGAGCCCCCTCTACCTGCAGCTGGCTTTTGATTGAGCTGTGTCTCACTGGGGGACCCTCTCAAGGCGAGACACGTGCGTCCCGCCCGCTAATTAGCCCCCCTTCAACAGCCTGCCAACTTTAGAGCATCCCGGACACAAAGGCAACTCCTCTCAGTCCTCCCCGTTTATAGTTTTTGGGAGGGGGGACGGGGTGCTGGGGGTAGTTTGGAGACCCTGCTGGGATGTCCCCGAGCCGTTAGATGTGTGGTGAAATAGATTTAATGATGGCTTTAACGGCAGCTCTGGGAGATCGTCGGCTGAGCTCGGACCACTGACTGAAGATACTGTACAGATGAGTGAATGACTGTCTGAGACGTCTGCGGTTATTAATGTTACTACTTTTACATTCAGCTTTTCCTTTCCTTTAACACACACAAGCCTTCATTTATTTTCCCCACAATGTTTTAATGGAGATTAACATTCAGGTACATAGATAGTGATGTCATTAATTACATTAATGTTTACATTACACTGATCTGTGCTTGTGAGTGTTTCAGATAGATAGATAGATAGATAGATAGATAGATAGATAGATAGATAGATAGATAGATGACAGACGATGGATTGATGGTTAGATGACTGGAAAGATAGATGGATGGACAGATGGACAGATAGGTAGAGGCATATGGAGAGATGGAGACAGACAGATGGATGGATGGTTAGATGGTTGATAGATAGACAGATAGACAGACAAAGAGACGATGGGCGAAGTGATGGAATATAGATGGATGGATATATAGATACACAGATATATAGATTGTGTGAAGGTTATTGTTTAGTCTGTGTGTGTGTGTGTGTGTGTGTGTGTGATATGAAATGTGTGTGTGAGAGAGAGAGAAAGAGAGAGAGAGAGTAAGCGGAGGTGTGCTGCTGTATAGCTGTGCAGGGGGAGTTAATAAGGTCTTTAAATAGCAGGAGCAGTGAAGGGTCCGGCTCCCTCTGTGCTGTACTGCTGCAGAAACTGCACTGCAGCTGTGCATAGGGAGATATCAAAGCATCCCAGAGTCTTACAAAACCTTCCCTTACTGCTCTTCTCCTTTACCCGCCTGACTTTAAACAGCTGAATCAGAGAGAAGTGCTCACTGGATACAGATGATGCCCACACTTCTGCAGAAGTCTGACAGTATACAGGACATGTACTGTATATACTGTACGGTCAGTGTGTTAGCTGTGCTGCCCTTGAGGAAGGTCAGGATTCACAGCCTCCATCCAGAAGCAGCTTCAGTGTGTTACTGTATACACCATTACCCACAGTTACAGGTTAGTCCCTGTAGCCTCTATAAGCTGCATGTCTCACTGTCTGTGCTGGAAGTGCTCTGTTGGTGTGCTGGTTCTGCTGGTTGTACGCTGTGTATGATGTGTGTGACCCCAGAGGGGAGAAAGTGGTGCAGGCTGAATTTAACCCACATCTCCCCCATATACACACTCCTGTCGGCTGGCGTGTTCAGATTAAAAATATATGTGCGTTACTGACAGCCTGAGTTCAACCCACAGTCTGTGAGAGTGTGAGATATACTGTATCTGTGTCTAAAATATACTGTATGTCTATACACACTGTGTCTATAGATTTAGATTTAGAATTACTTTATTAATCCCCAATGGAAACCGCAAGAGTTACAATCCTCCAACATAAAAAAAAAACATATGAACAAACAAGTAAAAACATAAAAAATCTATATCTATATATACTGTATCTGTACATATCTATACATACTGCATCTATATATAGTCTGTCTATACATATTGTATCTCTATATACTGTATCTATACATACTGTATCTCCATATAGTGTATCTATATACATTGTATCTATATATAGTGTATCTATACACACTGTATCTATTCATACTGTATCTCTATATAGTTTATCTATGCACACTG
>BRDA01050495.1:10000-13400 GCA_036984385.1 Crenuchus spilurus
CAAGATGTTTCGACTGTGTTGCGAAAAACAGCACCGAGACATTGATGTGAGCCATGTGTTATCAAGGGAACATCCACTATAAACCAACAAAGCCAAAACTGTGTGAAAGGTGACTGTGGACAAAAGCTCCTTTACATCAAATCTGTATCTACTCAGACCACATGACCACGTCACCAACTTACAATATACAGACAAAAATATTGGGACACCTGCACCATTCAGAGTTTCAGGAGGTCCAGTCACCTCATCCCCTTCTTTGCCAACTCACTCCGACTAATTCTGCTCATTTTAAGGAAACATGCTGATTGGAAAAGTACTGATGATATCCAGGATATGCTCATAAAAGCATGTGATGTCATTTATCACAATAATGATAAATATGGTCATATTTGTACAGTGGAACCTCGCTTATCATTTGCCCAGGTTATCATCAACTTTTTTTAGGGAAATTTTGTCCCAGTTATTGTTCATCAGCCCGGTTTTCGTCAGCGTGCCCACGTGACTCGCTGCTAATTTTGAGAAAACAAATCATTCACCCACACGTTCATCACTCACCCACTTGTTTGTTGTTCATTCTGGCTTTGTTTCTCTGGCTGTTTCTCGTCGTTTCTCTGGTTTTGTGTCTCGTTGTTTTTCTGGTTTTGTTTCTTGTTATTTCTCTGGTTTCTCAATGTTTCTATGGTTTTGTGTCACGTTTCTCTGGTTTTGTGTCTCGTTTCTCTGGTTTTGTGTCTCGTTTCTCTGGTTTTGTTTCTTGTTGTTTCTCTGTTTTTGTTTTTTGTTGTTTCTCTGGTTTTGTGTCTCGTTTCTCTGGTTTTGTTTCTCGTTGTTTCTCTGGTTTTGTGTCTCGTTTCTCTGGTTTTGTTTCTCGTTGTTTCTCTGGTTTTGTTTTTTGTTGTTTCTCTGATTTTGTGTGTCGTTGTTTCTCTGGTTTTGTTTCTCGTTGTTTCTCTGGTTTTGTTTTTTGTTGTTTCTCTGATTTTGTGTCTCATTTCTCTGGTTTTGTTTCTCGTTGTTTCTCTGGTTTAGTTTTTTGTTGTTTCTCTGATTTTGTGTCTCATTTCTCTGGTTTTGTTTCTCGTTGTTTCTCTGGTTTAGTTTTTTGTTGTTTCTCTGATTTTGTGTGTCGTTGTTTCTCTGGTTTTGTTTCTCGTTGTTTCTCTGGTTTTGTTTCTTGTTGTTTTTCTGGTTTTGTTTCTTGTTGTTTCTCTGGTTTTGTTTCTTGTTGTTTCTCTGGTTTTGTTTCTTGTTGTTTTTCTGGTTTTGTTTTTTGTTGTTTCTCTGATTTTGTGTCTCGTTTCTCTGGTTTTATTTCTCAATGTTTCTCTGGTTTTGTTTTTTGTTGTTTCTCAGATTTTGTGTCTTGTTTCTCTGGTTTTGTTTCTCAATGTTTCTCTGGTTTTGTTTTTTGTTGTTTCTCAGATTTTGTGTCTTGTTGTTTCTCTGGTTTTGTTTCTTGTTGGTTTTCTGGCTTTGTTTCTCATTGTTTCTCAAAACAAATTAAACGTGACACTAAAGCAATGGCACACAGCACTACTGCCTGAAAGCAGGTTTGAAGACAAATAGCGGCTGAGAACCCCGAGAACAAGTGTACAAAACAAAGCACAGAGCGTAAACCAGAGTGATGTTAAATGTTCATTTATCCATTTCATTAGTCTTTTGTATTTATTTCTCATTGTGTTCTGCATGTAAAACTGTAGTTATTCTTTATAAAATATATTTTTGTTAATATTTTGGAGTGTCTGGAACAGATTAATTGGATTTACATTATTCCTTATGTATGTATGTATATATTGCTTCAGTTATTGAACATTTCTGTTATCATCAGACACTTTAGAACAGATTAATGATAAAAATCGAGGTCCCTCTGTATTTATAAAATACATTTTTTGAGACATATAAGTGAAGAATATCAGCCTGAGCTCCCATATCCGTGCAGAATTGTTCATGTAACTCTGCATGTAAACATCTAATGACATAATTACATTTAACAAAACTGTGGTAATAACTCCAGATTAAAGGGAAGTCAGTACAACTGTCCAAGCCCGTCTGTTGGGCTGCAGCACAGATGTGTGAGGTCGTGCATATTCATTGTGTGTGTGGAGTGTTTTATGGTCAGATCGTACGTCCAGGATTACGGTGACAGGATGTCGTTGTCATCCACGATGACCAATGGCCTCATTAGTAGCTGTAAGCATGGCGTACAGACGCAGAGGGCTTTGGCGCCTGTGCTCTCCTGATACCAGCCAATCTGAGAGATTGATGCTCATTAAACGAAGGCGCACAAAACAAAAACAGCATCAAAACGTGCCCTGAAACGCCAGCTGTCAACCTTTTCCGATGTGGCTTTTACAGGCCTGACCCAAAACACACACTTACACACAACCGCCCAGCCTGTCACCAGGACCGGCACCCAAAGTGGCAGCAAAATTGGTGGCGGATGCATCTCTACTGTTCCTTTAAACGTCCAGTCTGACACCTCCGAGCAGAAATAACACAGAATCTTTCCCGTCTGACATGACACAGACGCAGGACAAAGAACCTGATCTTTTAAAAAGAAGAAGAAATTAATTCTCTGCATTGACAGGCAGGGATGATGCAACTCCTCTCTCGCTCTTTCTCTGTCTGTCTCAGCCTCGCTCTCCCTCTGCTCTGCTCTTAAAGTGCAAAAACAGACGAGAAAAACAAGTAAAAGAAGGGCAGCGTCCATCTTACAGCAGGAAACAGCTCTTAATCACTGCAGAGCTGCTGTCACATATCAGTCAGCACCACAGAGAGAGAGAGAGAGAGAGAGAGAGAGAGTTAGAGAGAGAGAGTTAGAGAGAGAGAGTTAGAGAGCTACAGAGAGAGAGAAAGAGAAAGGAAAAATTAAAGAGACAGCGAGAGAGAGACAAAAAGACAAAAACAGACAGGCAGAGAGGAAAAATTAAAGGGGGGGGGGGGTAGAGAGAAATAGACAGAGAGAAAGAGAGGGGAGGAGACTAGAATGAGAGAAAGAGAGAGAGAATGAAAGAAATGGAGAAAGAGACAGAGAATTAAAGCGAGAGACAGAGAAAGAGGAAGACATGTTTTATCTGTATCTCTCTTTTTCTGTATATATCTCTATCTCCCTCTGTCTCTTTCTGTTTATCAATCAATCAATCAATTAATCCATCAATCAGTCAGTCAGTTTAGCTTTATTGACATAACTGCGTAAGGTTATGGTATTAATTATTATTAATTAATCACCATAGTAACATTATTACACAAGTATCATTATGACAATACATATGTCTTTCCCCCTCTCTTTCTCTCTTTCACTCCCTCTCCCTCTCTGTCTCTCTCTCTCTCTTTCTCTCTCTCTCCCTCTCTCTCTCTCTCTCTCTCTCTCTCTCCCTCTCTCTCTCTCTCTCTCTCTCTC
>BRDA01050497.1:0-16812 GCA_036984385.1 Crenuchus spilurus
GAGAGAGAGAGAGAGAGAGAGAGAGAGAGAGAGAGAGAGAGACAGAGAGAGAGAGAGAGAGAGAGACATTTGAAGGATTTACATGATTTTCCAAGCAGTGAGCCTGTGAGATGTTTTTTTCCACAAATATAAAATATCATAAAAAATCATGCTGTACCCAATAATGTGTGTGTGTGTATTTAAGATTTAATGTTGCTTTTGGTTTGCGTTTTCTTCAAATTATGTACTGGTGCATCTAAAAATATAATAATAATAATAATAATAATAATAATAATAATAAAAAAAGTTCATTTGTTTGTGAATATCAGATTATTATATTCATATATGTGCGTGTGTGTGCATGTGTATCCACAATTTTCCTGAAAATCCAATGGGGGCTGCCATGATACCCTACTATTTCCGTATGCTGGTTTTTTTGCTTCCGCTCACGCTAGCATTTCAGCAGTTCTAACCCAAACATTTCTGGTGAGAGGAATAAAACTAGCTTTTACACAGATTACATGCATGTAATATGATCTCGGGCTTGACATGTGCAGTTGTCGGGTGTCACAACAATAAAAATGTGAATACAGTACCTGCTTTGAACACCAGCAGCTTCGTAAACACTGTCCGTGCATCTTTTTGCTTTGCACACCATAACAAATAAGAAGGAAAGGAACCTAGCATGGCTTGCAGCATTAAAACTTAAGTATCATCCAATGATGATATATACGTTTGGTTGTTTCACTTCGTTGAAAAGTTTTGCACCTGAAATAGTGAGTTATTTACAACTTTTTCAGTTAATTCATGAGGCTTTACATCCACTCATAAGCACAATATAAGCCGACACTGTTATAAAAATAAAAAAACTACAACCAACTAATGTTATACATCTCATTATACATATAATTTATTTTTTTCAATGTTTCACAGTGAATACGATCTGAGCTTATCCCACCTTCCACAAAACACGTGCCGCGCAGTTGCAGGACTTGCTATTGTTAGACTCTATTTTGTTGTTATAAAGGCAGTTGTATGCCTCTGTGCTCTTATAGTTCCGTAGCTTTTCGCAATCTACACTATGACAAAGTAGTTCACTATATCAGTATAGCCACAGTTTCATGTTATCTACCCACTCTGTTAGCATGGAGGGATGGGCTACTTCCAAAACACAGTCACCACAGCTTTTTAATGTGTCCTTACTGTGCAAACATAAAAGATCAGCTATGAATGTCCGCATTTCACATTATAAACACTCTAACCGGAAACCAAAAACCAGCTTCAGCTATGAATCTCGGGAAAGGGTAAAGTTCAGGAAAATTGTGGATATACAGTTCCAGCCAAAAGATTTATAACACCCCAATTTTTTAAATGATTCAGTTTGTCTTAATACTTCATACTTACATTGTTGGTCCGGACATTCAGACTTTTCAGTTTGGTCTGAACCAAAATAGCAGCTGTGAAAAGGGCCACAAACCACGTTCCATACCAAAAGAGGAGGTCTTGGTCAGGATCTACTTAACCACGGTCCGGTTCATGTGCAGTGTGAAAACACTTTTCTAGATGATTCAGACTTTCTGACCAAATACAGGAAGTTGACGCAGGTGTTCCTTATCCATCCATTTAACAACAGAAGAAAAAAAATAAGCGGAAAAGCAGCAAAAATGAGCCGTGGTAGCACAGGGAGCTAGGAGGAGATGTTTTCAAATCTGGCCTTTATGGAAGAGTGGCAAGAAGAAAACTATTGTTGAAAGAAAGACATAAGAAGTGCTGTTTACAAGCTTACATGGCTTCTGGCAAACTGTAAACAGCACTTCTTATGGTTTTTTTTCAACAATAGTTTTCTTCTTGCCACTCTTCCATAAAGGCCAGATTTGTGGAGTGCAGACTTATAGTTGTCCTGTGTACAGATTCTCCCACCTGAGCTGTGGATTTCTGCAGAGTGACCATGTGCCTCTTGGCTGATTCTCTGACCAGTGCTCTCCTTGCTCGATCTGTCAGTTTAGGTGTACGGCCATGTCCTGGTAGGTTTACAGTTCAATTCAATAGTGTTCTCTAACAAACCACTGAGGCCTTCACAGAACAGGTGTATTTATACTGAGACTAAATTACACACAGCTGGACTATATTAACTAATTAAGTGCCTTCTGAAGGTAACTGATTTCACTAAATTTTGTTTAGAGGTATCAGAGTACAGGGGTCTGAATACTTTTGCACGTCACACTTTTAAGATTTTTATTTGATTAAAATTTTTAAAATGTATCATTTTCATTCCACTTCACAATTATGTGGTACGTTGTGTTGGTCTATCATTTAAAATCTCAATAAAATACATTTACGTTTGTGGCTGTAGGTGACAAAATGTGAAAAAGTTCAAGGGGTCTGAATACTTTCTGGACCCACTGTGTATATATATATATATACCCATCAACCAAGCTATGATAGAACAGGAGCAAAAGGCTAATGTTGCTACTATTCAGTTCTAGTACTAGTCTTGCAACTCAGTTAAAAAAAGATCCAAATACATCTTGACTGACCGATTGCATCTGGAGAAGTGGAAGAATATGTGAATATAACTTCTGGGTGAATAATTTCCTTAAAGAACCACCATAGATCAAGGTTCTTTGCTAGTTAATGGTTTTTCCATAACCAATATCCACTTAGGAACCTTTAATTTTAAGCGTGTACTACAAAGAACAGGGCAGTGCTGTGAGTGCAGTTAGTATGTGACCTGTGTCCAAAAGGGAATTTGGCAGAGAAAGACAGGGTGATGAAGGAACTACATTCTATAGCAGGCAAGTGACCTCCAGCAGCCAAAAGCTGCTAATACTGAAGGGGTTAGTCACAAATCTCTCATGTTTTTTGAGCAGAGGGAGAGAAATGGGGAGAGAGAGAGCAAGAGAGAGAGAGAGATGGAGAGAGAGAGAGCGAGAGTGAGAGAGACAGAGAGAGAATGTGGGAGAGAAAGATAGAGAGAGAGAGAGAGAGAGAGAGAGAGATGGAAAGGGAGAGAGAGAAATGGAGAGAGAGATGGAAAGGGAGAGAGAGAAATGGAGAGAGAGAGAACGAGAGAGAGAGATGGAGAGAGAGAGAGCGAGAGAGAGAGAGAGAATGTGGGAGAGAAAGATAGAGAGAGAGAGAGATATGGAAAGGGAGAGAGAGAAATGGAGAGAGAGAGAGAGAGAGAGAGATGGAAAGGGAGAGAGAGAAATGTAGAGAGAGAGAGAGAGAGAGAGAGAGAGAGAGAGAGAGAGAGATGGAGAGAGAGAGCAAGAGAGACAGAGAGAGAATGTGGGAGAGAAAGATAGAGAGAGAGAGAGATATGGAAAGGGAGAGAGAGAAATGGAGAGAGAGAGAGAGAGAGAGAGATGGAAAGGGAGAGAGAGAAATGTAGAGAGAGAGAAAGAGAGAGAGAGAGAGAGAGAGAGAGAGAGATTCCTCAGGAGAGAAGGCATTTAAAAGGGTTGCACTAAAAGGTAGAAAACAACAACCTGTGAAATAGATTGAAGATGGAGTGACGGTGCTCACTGAAGGAAAAAAGGGAGCAACACTGATTTGAATCACTTTTTTACTGCTGTTCGCTTGAAGACACCAATCCATAGTGTGCTGTTAGCCTGAGAGAGACCAAATATGTTCAATATTGTCATTCATTGGCTTGCTGTGTGTGCTAGGCATGTTTGTAGAGCATGTAAACGTGGCTTTCATAGTGTGAGATTGTCTGGTGCTGGGTGATCCTGGAGATGTAGCACCCTGGAGAGCTCAGATTTCACACATCTGACTGATATTCAAATGTGATCTTAGCAAGCTTATTATACGATCATTTAACACAGAGTTAGACATTTCTTTCTTGTTTTAAGTAAAATTAGCTCATTTTTGCTTGTATTTTTTGGACAAAGGCTTTAAATAAACCACAATAACTGGCAGACGAGATTAAGGGTCTACAGTCATTGGTCCCTTAAAATTTGGGACCCAAACTTTTAAGTTCACTTACAATTTTCCATCCATCCATTCACCATCTTCTGCTTATACGTATCTGGGTTGCAGGGGTAGCAACCCAAGCAATGTAGACCAGACGTCCCTCTCCTCAAACACCATTTCTAGCTCATATGGGAGGATTCCAAGGCCAGCTGAGAGATATAATCTCTCCAGTGTGTCCTGGGTTTTCACCCGGGGTCTCCTCACAGTTGGACATGCCCAGAACATCTCACGTCCAGAAGGCATCCTAACCAGGTGCCTGAACCACCTCAATTGTCTCCTCTCAACATGGAAGAGCAGTGGCTTTCCCAGATGTCTGAACCCTTCACCCTATCTCTAACAGAGAGCACAGACACCCTACTAACAAAGCTCTTTTCAGCTGCTTGTATCTGTGATCTCATTCTTTTGGTCATGACCTAAAACTCGTGACCAGGTGAGGCCTTCTGGCTCAGCTCTCTCTTCACCAAAACTGACCGGTATAGAGTCTGCATCACTGTAGACGCCACACCAATCTACCTGTCAGTCTCCTGCTTCTTCTTACCCTCACTCATTAACAAGACCCCGAAATATTTAAACTCCTCCACTTGAGGCATGCACACCTTCCTAAACCGGAAGCTTTTTTTCAGGAATTTTCCATGACAACATTCTTTTTTCTGGCTTTTTGTAAACTATAATAAAGTCTTCAAATGTTGCTACTCCAGATACTCTTGTACAAGGGTGAGATAAGACAGGGTCACTGCCTTTTAGCTCAGTGTTGGTGTCTCCCACAAGTTGTTGATAGTGAGTTTATAGACTTCTACTACAGCTGTTTACTCTCCTCCAGAACTTTAGCACACCAGACATAATGAGATGTAGAAATATCGTGGATAACCAGGAATACGAGATCCACAGTGCATTACTGAAATGTCTCAAACGTCTCACTCAAACCACATCGGGAACTTAAGTTTCACAGACAAACCAGACTGGATTGGACACAGTACCACTTACTGTAAAATACACAAACTCAGCATAGCTTAACCCTCTGGAGTCGGTTCTCCTGCCGGTGGAATAGTAACAAAATAACGGTGGAATAGTAACAAGTAACACTGGAAGTGCGGATGCAACACAATTTCTCGTCAGGGGCCTAAACCTTGTGGGGGATGATATCCTGGCAATAATTAACATAACAATAGCTCGCTGATAGCCCACAAGAGGGAGGGGGATTTTTCAGAAATTCCTCAGGATCTCAAAAAATTTCAGCCTTTCCAGTGTTAAAGGGTCTACTTTTCAAATATATAGCTTGAATCAAAATATGTTTTTAGATATTTGTTAGAGGAGCTTAAATAAGCAGAGACATGTTTGTTTGAGAGAGTCAGACAGTCTGAATGACAATCTGTTATTCATATGATAACGACGTGGTAATAATAGACATTCCATTGGTGGCTTAGCGGTCGTGGAATGTGAACGTGAATAAAGACATCTCACTTGAGGTGAACATGAACAAAAAACTTTTCACCTTTCATCTCACACGTATCTTATAAATATTCAATCTAGAAACCACTGAATGAGTCAAACACATCAAGTCACATTAGTTAAGCTTTAGAAATAAAACCACATACAATGTCTAAAAGCTGTAATAAGCAGTGTGTAGCTAACACCTCTGTTTATTCAGTTCTGAGCTCAAAAGTCTTGGTTAGAAATGTTTAGAGTGTTTATTCACAATATATCAGCACATCTGAAAACAGGTTTTTGGAAAGTCTAAGTTTAGAGCAGATTTAATCAAAATATAGATTTATGACACTCTTACTGTTCTGACACTGTTGTTGCTGAGTTTGTGCTGAACAACAGTCTGTGTAACACTTTGGAAAACAATCATTTTAGATGGGTGTAATTTGTAAAAAGATATGTCCGACTACATCAGAGTGTCTGAAATACCCTCAGACTCCAGAGGGTTAATAATCTTTTTTAGACGATGTTTCCAACTACCCACGTCAGGACTCTAGGTTCTGATCTAGGATCAGTTTTAATAACGTAGACCTGTGAGAGCTGAATATGCTTTGTTGATGTATAATTGTTGATGTTAACAAATTATTTTTTTGCATCTGTACTTTCCCACTATTGTAAGTCGCTTTGGATAAAAGCGTCCGCTAAATGCAATGTAATGTAATGATGTAAAAAATTGGGTGACTATTGAGTTCTAGTGTTTGTTAGCAGTGTTAGCATGTCAAGTCCGGTTTTTATATAAAGACAACTATCCCTGCAATGTCTCAAATGTCCAACATTATGAGCACATAATGCTCAGAGCCATCAATATACTTGGCTTCACGTCCGATTTGACGACTTGCACACTGTTGCTTCATGTGATCAGTGATACTATTATTATTCCCTCACTGTTGCTGTCAGTGCTAGTGTCCAGTCATGCCATACTGTGCTGTGCTCCTGTGCTCCAGTTCTTAACCAGGCTACAGTCCAGGGCTTCTAGAGAGCGCTGACAATATGACTGACGGCACGTGGAGCGGCTGCAATTAAAGCCCCTCTCGGCCTGACAGCAGGCCAAGGCTGCTGGAGTTGCAGAAGGGCTTCATGAGAACATCAATATCTAATGGCTACCACTCCCATCCAAACCCAGCACTGCAGCCAGTAATAGCATGAGTCTTAGACTAGCATACAGGCCCAGTCCCTGAAGAGCTAATCAAGAGCAAAGTACAGACTGTGTCTATACGAATGTCAACGATTTGCAGAGAGAACAAAAAAGGGGACATCCTCAACCTCCATCAACCCCCACCTACATATAGAGACTCATGCCTGTCAAATGACACCGGGGACTTAACCTCCTAGCGGGTGACAAGTTCCATCAGATGGTTGTGATGTGCAGGATATGTAATGGATCCCCACTGCTCATTGCCACAGGGATGTGTTGGGATAAATCAATAACAGAATAAGGATAACAGGAGTAAAAGTCTGTGGTGATAAAGCATTAAAGCGTTTGGCGTAGGCCCCGTCCCCAGCCCAGGTCTTGCAGCATTTAGACTTGAGCACATATTACCGGATATACGGATGGCAGGGGTGGAGCTACCCCCCTTGGGCAACAGGACGGTGGGCCAACCTGGTGGTGGAGGGGAGGAAGGAGGATGATGTCGATGCATCTGAAATCGATAGAGCAGAAATAAGATGCTTCCTTTTAAAGTCAACTTGTGATTGGCCAGGAAGCTCAATGAATGAGTGATGTAGTACTGGCTTAGATAAGACCTGATGAGCGCCAAAGCATTACGTTTTTATTGCAGAACTTTTGCTACAGCTTCCATTTAAATAAAGATACAAATCCTTTCTCGTAGAAAAGTGAACCTGTGAGGTATACATCTGAACCATGTTGTACCTTTAAGAGTACGTTTACATTGATTGAACTATGAGGGACAAAATGTTCCCATGTAGTATCTTTTTTTCTGACCTCTTGTTTTTTGCCCTCTTTGCATAATTAATCCTACAGTCAGACCTTTAACTGTGTAGTGGAGAGATCCAACAACCAAACCACGAGAGGCCACAACATACACACATTTTGATGTATTGAGTCAGTTATCAAGGTGACATGAAGCAAACGTTACACACCAGGTCAGCGTGCAATCAATCATAATCAGTACACACACAAACACTGCAAGCACACACTAACTCTTAAATCCGAAGAGATGCTTTGATTGTTCTTGTTTCTGTAGGGTTTTTAATGTATTTTGCTTTGTTTTCTATTGTTGATTAGTCACAGTTCTATGTTGCTGTGGCTCTTTACTGTATTGTGTGAAATAACCACAGATTGTACAGTAAAGAACCCACATGTTTTCTCCCAGAACATGTGACATCATTGACCACACCAGTCTGCTCAGTCTTTTTTTCTGTTTCGAGGGATTTCCATTTTCTCCTGGTCACACTAAGGTTAAGTATACACTATCAAATTTACACACTTAACCTTCTGGAGTCACCTCGCCCACTGACGACATAGTGACAAAATTCTGCAAAAACACTTATGTAATTGCAAGATTTTATCCTAGAAAACTAAACATACCCTGGAAACCTTAAAGGGTCTACTTGTCAAATATATATAGCTTGAATTGAAATATATTGTTAGATTCTTGTGAGAGGAGCTTAAATAAGCAGAGACATGTCTGTGAGAGCGAGTCAGACAGCTGTGCATATTTTCCCACCAAAAGATGCCATTTTTCATTCATATGATAATGACATGGTCATATTGGACATTCCAGGAATCTGTGGAATGTTGACACACAAAGACTTCTCACTAAAATCATGTACTTCTAAGCCCAGCCTAAGAGTCATATACTTTTTGTATAAAAAAGGCCCCAAAAACACTTTGAACATCATTTTGACTAAGAATAAATTGTGGACATTTTCGTTTCAGACCCTGGATGATTACAACATCAGAGACTTTTTCTTTCCTTTTTTAAAGCTTCCTCTGGGGAAGGGAAGAACATAAAGACATAAAGACTCAATGTTTTGTTGTCATGCTTGTTGCTGAGGTCCGTCTCATCTGTCCGGCCTCTCCCGCTGCTTGGCTTGACTTCAGAGAGAAGCCCAGCTCAAGGCGGGAGCACATTCTTAATTATTATTAATAACACTTCCATTTGATCTGCTCGTTTGCTTTTTTTAATGGCGCTCTGACAGTAGTAAATGTATCTCTCTCTCTCGTTCTGTGTGTGTGCGCAGAGATGAGGATAAATTCTCGGTACGAATATAATTGAAATGTAGTCCAAAATGATTTCCTTAATATGAGCACTCCACACTTTGGAAAGTGGAGGGAGCATTTGCATATTTTTAATTAAATGCCTTGAAAAATTCTGAAATAATCTAAACTAACTTGTCACTTCCAACATTTTGGCATTAATTAATTAATGTTTGCCCTTGACTTGTCAGCACAGACTTACATGTTTATTCATTATTTTGAAACTTGTTTTTTTTCCCACCACCCCAAGAGGACGAGAGGAATTTATTGGGTGAAAAAAAACAAAACAAAAACAAAACTGAAATTGGAAATTGCTGGTCAAGTAACAGAATGCAAATTTCAGGACTATACGTATTCACTAGGTTCTGCCTAGTTAATAGTGAGATCTTGAGCGGATGTCTGTTTGGTCTCTCTGGCCAGTGATGGAGGAGGGAGACTGTTGCTATGGAGCTGCTGACTAGCCACTGCATAGCTGCTGACTGAGCAGAGCGGGTCTTCTGTGAGCTCAGACAGGTCTGAATCTGTCTGGGAGGATGTGTGTGTGTGTGTGTGTGTGTTTGAGACAGGAGGCTATTATTAAAAGGATAAGAGCACAAGTTGATCAATGGCCTAAAGTCCTAAAGCATAGAGAAATCCATTATGATCAATCTTGATCTGCAGACAGGACACAAGATGATGTCCTGCCTAAGGGAGTGTGTGTGTGTGTGTGTGTGTGTGTGTGTGTGTGTGTGTGTGTGTGTGTGTGTGTGTGTGTGTGTGTGAGTGGTTTGCATGGGCCATGCATTGGTAGAAATAACACTTTACCATTCCTTAGGCTAATATTTACAATTGCAGCTTCATTCTACACTGTCATATCAGATTATGACCACCTCTGCTTTGGCATTAACTTGGCCTGGGATGTCACAGATGCCATGTCACAGCACATATAAATAAGTGAGTTGTAGCAGAGTGTAAAACCATCATCATGTGCAAAGGATGTGATTTGACTGATGTTCAAAAGGGCATGATATTAGGGTACCATGTGAAGGGTGGTGGCATCTCAATGGCATAACCGTGATTTCCAACATGCCATTGATACCATAAGATAACAACAACTCTGGCAAGTGGTACAGAGCAACTACAACATCACAGTGAACCAGATAACCTCTATAATGAACACAGGAGCAAGAAAGAAAGTAAGGGATCACCAGGTCACAATGGATCTGAGACGTCCGAGCTACGTTTATTTTAAAGCAAGGTTGATCATAATATTCTGGTATGACTTTTTATAATATTTGGGACTAAAATACATGTAATTTTAACCCTTACTTAAAAGGAATACCCATGTAAATACTTCTTAAAGAAAGAGAGACGGTTGGAGAGAAAGAAAAGAGGGAGGCGAGTAGAAAAAAAAATGAGGTTGGCCAATTTGTATTCATAAGTAACAAATGGAACCGAGGAGTGTAATAGCAATTACATGTGATCATTTAATCAATTATGTCCAGTTAGAGTGAGTATGGCTGGAAGAAACTGTGCAGCCCCTTTGTTCCTGTTTGTGGGGGCTCCTCAGCAGCAGTGACACAGAGGATATTCATTTACTCATCAGGTGAACGACGAGATGAAATGATATTTGGCCTCTGGATGCCACTGGCCTTGTTATTAAATCACCCTAACACAAAACGGATATGATCGTTATCGCAGAGAGCACGAGCGATCGCGAGGGAAAAGCAGTGAAATGTAACTAGATATTAGGTTGCCTTTGAGCCATATATGTTGTACACACTTGTGAGTGTGCAAGCTAGTTTTAGCCATTAGGCAGTAAGTAGATGCTCGACTTGTATAAGTGCTTTGTTGGTGCAAATTACTTAAGAGTTCAGAGATCCAGTGCTGATGCCTCAATATTAGAAGATACTATACACATGAAACAGTTCCAGCGCAGACATACCACAAGTTCATTAGAGCATGTTTGCAAGTGAAAAGTGAAAGTGTACAATCTTTGACCAATGTGCTTGCATAGAGAGGAATTTGACCTGTGCACTGAACCCATCTGTGCAGTGAAACACACATACTAGTGAATACACATGCCTGAAGCGGTAGGCAGCTCCTATCCACAGTGTCTGGGGAGCAGTTGGGGGTTAGGTGCCTTTCTCAAGGGCACTTCAGTCATGTCCTGCAAGCGCATTGAACCTTCCAGTCACACCAAGCTAACAATTTTTGTTTGGTCGAACATTTTCTGAATGTTACAAATGTTACACACTTGTTTCTTAGAATGTTAAATGTTAAATGATAAATGTTGCTGCAACATGAGGACATCACCTACAGTACATTAAAATACTGTCCACACATACGTAGAAACACAGATTTTTGACAGATTTAAAGGGTCTCGCTGATGTTACTTCAAATGTTGTCATAACGTTAGTGTTTGTCTAAGTGAGAACGTTCTGTGAGAAGCTAAAAATAATGCAAATCATTATTACATCACATTTTCAGAACATTCCTGGAACATTATTTCTCTAATGTTAGTCAAGTCAAATGTATTTATAAAGTGCTTTCTACAACTGATGTCAGAAATCAGCTTTACAGGGTTAGTAATAACAAACACCAAATCCCCAGTGAGCAAGCCAACGATGACAGTGACAAGGGAAAACTCCCTCAGAGCTGGAGAAAGAAACCTTGGGAGGAACCGGACTCACATGGGGGACCCATCCTCCTCTGCTCAACTAATTATAAGTTTTTTGATAAATCACATAATCCTGTGATGCTGTTGTAGTGTACAGATACTGACATGATGACAGTAATGAAACAGGAATAATGATTATGGTAGCAGCCAATAAAGTCTTTATAAACTTGAATGTGGTCAGTAATGTAGAGTATCTGGAGCAGGTCACAGAAGTTGGTGGTTGGTTGGCGAAGTTACAGGCGAACTTTCCTGGAACCTTTTGAAAACATTTCCCAACATTCCTATAACGTTCTCTGTTAGCTGGGTACCAGACCACAGCTGGTTGTTTCACCACTTCCTCTGGTTGTATTCTGAGCTGTTCTGTCTTTGGTATTCAGCAATGCTTTTAGTTGAACTTTAGTAGATATGGTAGCCAGTGTGAGGCAGACATCAAAGTACAAGCAGCTTCCAACAAATGCACTCTTTTTATTGGCCTGTCTAACACATTCAGCACTGAATGTACTCAGTGGATGAAACAGGGGATTTTGACAGCCACTGGATTTCTAAAAACACAACAATGCACAGCAATAACTATAAAGAGAGGGGCAGCTGTGCACCGTGGGAGCCACTAGGTAACATGCGCTTTCCCTCTCTCTCATTTTCTCTCTCTCATGCACTCTTTCTACACACTATAATACAAATAAAAATGCCTATTGTAATCTAAAAGGATTTTCTATCATATTTTTTGGAACCAATATTATAGGAATCCTATTGAAAATCCTATAGCTGTGCTGCTCAATATCCTGCTGGATATCCAGTAAGATTCCCACTAGATAGTTAATAACAAATCTATTGAATATTGAACAGGAACTTTTAAATCCTAATAGATCCCAATAGAATTAAATCTGAAATCCAATTTAAAGATGAATACTCAATACAATATTTTCCAAAATGTTTGCTTAATGCAACTCAATCAATACATAAATGCCATGTGAACATACACACACACACACACACTCACACACACACACACACACACACACACACACACACACACACACACACACACACACACACTCACACACACACACATATATATATATATTATACATATATAATAATTTTATCAACCATGCTGTTAAATATTTAAGATGGACATTTTATTTGAACATTCAGAATGTTTAAGATGCAATATGAATATATTAATGCTGCTTGCCAGTTCAGTCATTTATCAATTAATCTTATTCAATTTTAGACTTTTAAAATGTTTATTAATGTTTAATTAATTTATTTATTTACTTATTTTGGTGCCAAAATCTGGGATCACAGATTTATTTTCTTTGATTAATTTGACTTGGACTTATGGAAAAACAACAAAAACTGAACATGGTACTTCAACCACCCACAGGTGCGGTGACACCGAAAATACCAACAAACAAATTAATTGACTTTTCAGCTCACGTTCACGACCTTGAGCTGATGTATTTAGCTAAGTTTAAGTCATATTTTTGCTTAGATACAGAGTTCATGTTGGGCTTTTGTCTTGAGAATTTTAAAATAAGCTAAAAAATAAAATGTGTGCAATAAAATGTCTCACCAACACTTTTTTGAGGACTTTTATTTTGTCGGACCCTTGTTTTTTTGCAGACTACTTATGAAATAGTTTGTCATTAAATGAGATTGTCACTGTTAATGTAATATACCACTTTACTGTAATGCAGCAATGCTTTGTACATCAAATATCATGTAACAGGGGTTGCACAGTGACTTAGTGGTTAGTATGTTTGCCTCTCAGCGCTGAGGTCTTGGGTTCAAGTCCCTATCTGGGTGGCATTTCCATGTTCTCCCCATGTCCATGTGGGTTTCCTCCCACAGTCCAAAAACATGAAGGTCAGGTAAATTGGGTACTCTAAATTGTCCGTGTGTGTGTGTGTTTGCGCAGCGATGGATTGGCGCCTTGTCCTGGGTTTAGCTAGGATAGTCTGTGATGCCCTGCTTTGTGCCCAGTGATGGGGTAGGGGACTAATCGCTACCCTGATCAGGATTAAGCAGGTTAAATTACGGATGGATGGATATCATGTAACAATCTGTAGTAACCTGGCTGTGTTACTGTCTACTCTGCATAACACTGTTTTGTACCAAAAGCAATACATGCATCAGATCATTGCACATTGCAAAGAAATCCGTTCTTATATGTCTGTTGTGTTGTTCTGTTGAGAGCTCATAAAGGGAGCGCAAGGCTCTGCACCCTGTTATCTGAAAGCTGTCATTAGGGCAGGCTTTGTTTTGCTAACATTCATTAGCATTCCCACTGCGGCCCTCTTTACCTCTGCTACGCTGCTAGCGAGATGCCCTAAGAAAAGCACGGCCTACGCTGTAATTAGCATTAGCATGTTTGCGCAGTGGCTAAGTGTGATGACAGCCAGGTTTAATGTGTCTTAGTAAGACACGTTTGCTTAGCGCTCTAGCAATTAAACACAGGGTGTGAGCAGTCTGTTGGCAGGAGGTATGCACAGCGCATTTAATAAGGAAGCAACACTTCAGTATTTGTGGCTCACACAGTCGTCTGTAGACAGACTTACAGTTCAGCCCCACAGCTTCAACTGAAGTGAGAACTTGGTCAATCAAAGTCAATAAGATGTGTGAACACTTTCTAAGCTTCTGAAATAACTTCTGATTGACCTGATAATGGTGTAGTTGTAGAACTGAGACTGGTTCTTCAACCCTCTGGAGTCAGCTATCCCATTGGCAACATTTTAACAAAAGTATGCAAAAACACTTATATAACCTGCAAGATTTTATCCTAGAAACAAAATGAAAGATAGTCCAGAAACCTTAAAGGGTCTACTTTTCCAAAAAAAAAATAAAAAATATATATATATTTTTTTATTTATTTGTGAGAGGAGCTTAAATAAGCAGAGACATGTTTGTGCAGTTGTGCACAGATAGCTGTGCAGTTTTTCCAACCAAAAGACAGAGCTCTGTCAATCATATGATATTCCATTGGTGGATTACCGGCTGTGTAATGTGTGTAATGTGAATCTCAACAAAGCTCTCATCTGAAAAGCCACTGAATGAGTGAGACATGTCAACTTATTAGTTAAGCTTTAGAAATAAAATCATATTCAATGTCTAAAAACTGTAATGATCAGTATTTGCCAACACCTCTGTTTATTCGGTTCTCAGCTCAAAAGTCTTGACTAGAAATGTTGAGTGTTTATTCACAATATATCAGCACATCTGAAAACAGGTTTTTGGAAAGTCTAAGTTTAGAGCAGATTTAATCAAAATATAGATGTATGACACTCTTACTGTTTTGACACTGTTGTTGCTGAGTTTATGCTGAACAGAAGTCTGTGTAACACTTAAAAATAATTTTAGATGGGTGTAATTTGTAAAAAATTGAAGGCATGTCAGACAAATCAGAGTGTCTGAAATACCCTCAGACTGCAGGGGGTCAAATCTAGCTAACAAGTGGTGGGCTGGTTCTGCCTACACATACTCTGGATAGTTGGCTGGCTACAGTTGGGGCAGTTTGGGCCCAAAACAGAAATGATGTTCATGCATTTCACATGGAGCTTGTATTTGGGCTGTGTTTTTCAAAAGTAATGAAAAACCTTAAACATAACTGCTACAGCTGGGCTAGTTTTGTCCACTTTATGTTTGTGCTTGCCATAACTGATCCATAAATGCATTGACTGGGCCATATTTGGACCAGAATTGTGTGCTATCTGGGATTTGGCTAAATTTTTTTATGTAATTTTACCCTCACCTCATAACATTTTTTTGGCTCTTCTTGGGTTTAAAGGTTGCTTGTACTGAAGCTAATGAAGCTAATAAACAGTGATAATAGCATTGTTCTGCAGTTTAATCCCTGTAGCCATTGGCTTTTACAAATAACTAATAACACTGGTTGTGTGATGACTGTTGGTCCGGTTTGCCCTACATAAGGAAGTGAGTTTATGATTGGAACAATGCTGAAGCCCCTCATCTCTTCTTACAGCCATCTCATGGCTAATTGGCTGGGAAATTTATTAAAGCTAACTATAATTTATTAAAGCTATATTCAAAAGCTGCCAGCATTCTCTTCCATCTCTCTCTCTTTCTCTCTCTCTCTCTCTCTCTCTCTCTAAATATGATTAATGCCAGAGCTGATATCTGCAAATTAGCAGTTTGGGCTTTTTAGCGATGAATGGTGAATGGACTCATTTATGAACTTAAACTATCATCATGGGCACTATAAAGATTGCTAATGAGTCTGTTTGTGTTTGTTTTGCTGGCCACCTGTAGACTGATTTTTGATTGGGATAAACACCCGAACATGTGCAGTGTGGAAATGGATAGATATTGACACAAACCGTGACTTGGCGAGAGAGAGAGAGAGAGCGAGAGAGAGAGAGAGAGCGAGAGCGAGAGAGAGGGAGAGAGGGTAGATTGAGCTATTGTTTAAATGGTCCAAGCTGTTAGATGGTGTATGATGCTTAAGGGCACGTTTCTCTGGCCCTTCTGTTCCTTTATCCATCCCTTTATCCCTCTGTCCTCTATATTCATTATATACATACACACACAGACCACCTCCTCTTACACACCCTCTGGGCTGCCTAAAACCTGACCTCGTCACACACACACTGACACACACCCCTGCAGTTAGATTACAGTAATGAATTGTTCACAGGTGCTGATGATGAGCCCCTGAGCATCACCGGAGCGACGATACTTGCCAGGCGCAGGCCAAGTGGAAAAGACCAGATGTACTCATTCACCCCCCCCCCCCCCCCCCAACACATACACACACACACACACACACACACACACACACACACACACACACACACACATACACTTATTCTACTAACACACATACACATAGCCTAGTTTGATGGCCTTAATAGCAGAACGCTTGGGGATTTAACCGCCAGGTTGTGTGTATGTGTAGGGATGCATATGTGTGTGAGAATGTACAAAGGGGGAGGAACCTAGACAATGAGTGTAGAGAACTAAGCAGAACAGATGGGTTCCAAGGTGGCCAAGACGTTGTGTGTGTGTTCTGTATGAGTGTGCACCTTGCTATGTTTGGACTTGGTGTATATAAAGCACTATTTAATGACTTGTACAACATTGTGGAGATGTTTTCTATTACAGCATTGCAGGCTGAAGTGATAAATTTGAACTAGGGCTGGTACAGTGACACAGTTTAGAGTTAGACATGGTATAACCTTGTGTGTGCTGGAAAACAAGGTGTTAAAGCATTTTAGGTCACACACCTATGAAAAGTCTTGGGTTTGTGTGATATATATATATATATATATATATATATATATACATACAGTGAGGAAAATCAGTATTTGAACACCCTGCGAATTTGCAAGTTCTCCCACTTAGAAATCATGGAGGGGTCTGAAATTTTCATCTTAGGTGCCTGTCCACTGTGAGAGACATAATCTAAAAGAAAAAATCCAGAAATCACAATGTATGATTTTTTTATAATTTATTTGTGTGTTACTGCTGCAAATAA
>BRDA01050499.1:0-2500 GCA_036984385.1 Crenuchus spilurus
TCTCTTTCATTTTCTTAAAATGATCCCACACTTTTGAGCTCCATTGCCGGCTAGCCATGATGAGCCTGTCTGTATAATGTCCTGTGATGTCATCCATGGCCTACCCCGGTTACCACTACTACACATGTGCGTCAAGGACAGAAAGGCAGATGCAGCAGTTTGGAGAGAAATGGAAAGTAAAAATAAACAAACGATGCATCGACTATTAAATTAATTATTTACATGACATAATCGTGACTAGTTGACTAATCATGGCAGCCCTATTCTCAGTACACCTTCACTACAACAGCTCTAGAATATCACAGTATAAAGGGTTCTGAGATAGTAGCATCCTTCACCCAGTACACTATTATCATGCCCTTTTGCACATCAGTCACATCACGTCCTTTGGCCACGATGGTTGTTTTACACTCTGCTACAGCTGACTTGTGTACTTACTTATTGATACATACAGTAAACCTCATGATGGATGGATGGATGGATAGATGACCGTTTATATCATAGTACTCAAAATAATTTTGTTTACATGTTGAAATAAATTGAATTATGCAGATAATTGGGAAAATTGCTGGAGTTAACTAAAGCCAAGGGTGTGTTTAATGTTAGCTGAAGTACTGAAAAACTTAGAGGAAAGCAATAAATGTCTTTACATTCTGACATTTCAACTTTCCGCTTCTGAGCTTTTTTCTTTTCCCTGAGCAGTCCAATTAACAGCAAAAAATACCATCAGCTTCCACATGAGAATTATTAACCCAAACTGCTGCCCACTGGTTGCTGCACTGCTTCTAACATCTTTCGGTTTTAATTGTCCATCTGTCAAGTCTACACTTGCTTGTGACAAAATGTCACCTTCTGTGTTTATTTCTTCAGTTCATTCCTCTGTATATAGAATCTGCCTGTAGTTTGATCAAAGTTGAGTTTATTAGGGCCAAAGATGTGCTTAGATCATTTCTCTAAAACCATTTGATTTATTAAATTAAAATAATGAACCTACAGTGCTGTGGAAGTGAAGCATTCCAACATTCTGCAATTTTGGTAAACCATAAACATTTTTGCTTAATTAACAACTTCAATAACAAGCAATGACATTAGTGGTAGACACGATATAAAGCCCAGTATAAGAGCACTGTTCCATAGCATTAGTGACTCATTAAGTTAAAATGGCAAAAATGATCAAAGTTAATGTTATAACATTTTATGAACCATTTCCATTTGCTCCATTTATCTTGACATTTCCATGTAATGATAATTGAAGCTTATTTTTTATATAAGAAAATATGTAAAGGTTATGTCCAGACAGTGTCGTCATTGGTACTATTACTGCTAAACCTTTGCTAAATTTGTTGAACTCTATAATGGCAAAGTAATGTAGAGTATTCAGAGAAAGAAAAATTTTAGCATTATTATATGAAGTGTTTTTAATCTTATTATTTTTGAATATTGAGTTATTCTAATTTATTTGGTTTGGAAATTAAATAAACCAGAAATTCAATTCTTTGGAAAAACACATACCAGAGTACATTGAGAGTTACTGCCATTAAAAACTGGGAACAGGAGTGAGAAAAATTGTATTTTAAACCACATTAGGATGTATGATATAAGGTAATGATGAATCATAAAATACAAAATTATAGGGTGCAATGGAATCCAGATCCTAGCTCATTTTGAGCAAGCCGAAGGCAACAGTGGCAAGGAAAAACTCCCCAGTGCTAAGAGAAAGAAATCTTGAGAGGATCCGTGGCTCAATAATGGGAACCCATCGTCCACGGGCTTAGGTTAGAACTGATGAGAGCTGAAGCGTTAAGTCTTTATTGCAAAACCTTCTGCTTCCTTTCATGTTTTGTTCATGTGGTTAGCATCATGCTAAAGCAAGTAGCAGAAGCTTCCATTACTTGTTAGTTACGTTAGACCTATGGCTGTTCTAACAGCATGTCAGTGTTAGAAGCCACATAAGCATGTGTATCTTCAGTGACTTAACAACTACATGGTTTAAGTTATGTATGGGAGGCTTTAAGTTAGCAGTTTGCTTGATGCTAATTAATGGTCATAAGCTACCATTACTTGTTGGTTACATTTGTAAGTGCAGTGCAAAGCTACAGAAACAATCGTAGGCTGGATGACTACATTTGGGCAAAAGGTATAATTGTATAAATGTGATCTTTGTGCAAGACAGTGTCTTAATATAGATTTTTCACAAATGTAATGAATGTTTCTCTCGTTAGAAGCTAAAAAACTAATAATAACACATGTTCCAGCTAATCAGTGTGTTCAAGAGATCTTCACTAGCTGGACTAGTTGTGCTTGTTTGTGCGAGATGCTTTCTTCTGTCTTTTGAAGTGCAGAAATCATACGCTTCCATTCAACCTGAATGATGAGCCTATGCAACCATGTAATTATGCCCCCCTGAGCAAAACACTTATACAAAGCATTAAACAGATGAGAAATAATATTCCTGGAAGATATGTTTGTGAGGTCCATTTAAGATCTTTTTAGGAAAACA
>BRDA01050499.1:7500-16410 GCA_036984385.1 Crenuchus spilurus
GCTCAAAAATAATGCCTTAGTATCTCAAAATAATGACTTGGTATCTAAAAAACAACCATTATTTAAAAAATAACGACTTATTTCAAAATTATCACTCATCTCAAAATAAGTAAATATTGGAAAATAATGAGCATCTCACAATAATGACAGGAAAACAATATTGCAGTGACTTAATGAGAAGCATGTAATGGTTCTGTTATAAATTATCTGGGCTAGTCTCAGTTCTGACTCCTGTTCTTAGTTAAATTTTGGTTCCCTCTTATTTGTGAATTGTAATTTAGGCCTATAATTTATTTTATCAAATAGTTTTCTACTACATTATTCATGTTCTGTACTAGAATTGTGCTTTGAATCATACACTCTTTGGATAACTGTGCCGGAGAGATCTTGTGAACTTGAACCTAAGACACTACTATTGTAAAATAAAAGTTATCCATGTAGTCTTATATAATAAAAGACTGACTTATAGGATTTTCTGAAGATAGATAAAGGCGCCCTGAACAACCTGCAGATGGACTTTGGTTAAGTGTCCAACTCTGTGATGAGAGACTTTGTTTTCAGCTCTGGTTACTGAGCGAATGGGTAGAGAGGATCAAAGCAATGGGCCTTCCACAGAGATCCCCCCGGCCATCGCTGAGGTTCTGAGCAACATCACAGCAATGAATTGAGCTCCAGAGAGCCAGGGTGACGTTTAGATCCCTCCGTGCTCACTGAACGATCTGCTTTGTCTCAGTATTTTATTCATCTGTGAATTTCTATCTTTCCAGACTTCAGAAGTTTTCTTTTTCTTGTTAGTCATCTGCTGTCGCTTGTTCCTCTTTGTGCCCCACAGGCCAGCCGATGGACTGAATGGAAAATTAGTGAAGGGAGACACATGGTTCCGGGTGATGGTGGCTTTAGTTTTGCTGGGTATCGTCGCCGGGTTCATGCTGTTGGAATGGAATGGATGGTGGTCGGATCCTGAAGAGCTTCAGAGTGACCTTCACGAGAACACAAAGATCCTGGAGAAACATCACAACCATGAAGGAAACGATCATCATGATGCTGAAGGCCACTCCCATGCTCATACTTCACTGTACCACAATGGAGTTGTCCTGACACCTTCAGGTAGTTCTTGTATAGTTAATATACACTTTCTGGCCACTTCATTAGGTACACATACCTTGTATTTACACTTACTGTCCATTGTAGCTCCACTGATCATACAGGTGCACTTTGTAGTTCTACAATTACTGTAGTCCATCTGTTTCTCTGTAGACTTTGTTATCCTCCTTTCACCCTGTTCTTTAATGGCCAGGACCCCCACAGAGCAGGTGTTATTTTGGTGTTGGATTATTCTCAGCACTGCAGTGACACTGATGTGGTGGTGGTGTGTTAGTGTGTGTTGTGCTGGTATGAATGGATCAGACACAGCAGAGCTGCTGGAGATTTTAAACACTATGTCAGCACACTACTCATACCAGTGCAACACACACTAACACACCACCACCACATCAGTGTCAGTGCAGTACTGAGAATAGTCCACACCAAATAGTACCAGCTCCGTGATGCTCCGTGGGTGTCCTGATAATTGAAGAACAGTGTGAAAGGAGACTAACTGGCGCATCTGTGACCAAGACGGCAAGTCTTTATGTCTAAATATTATTGAGCCACTTTGGGGTGTTGTAGAGGAGCGAGTCAGGAAACGGTTTCCTCCACCAGCATCACGTAGTGACCTGACCACTATCCTGCAAGAAGAATGGCTTAAAATCCCTCTGACCACTGTGCAGAACTTGTATATGTCATTCCCAAGACTAATTGACCCTGTACTGGCTGCAAAAGGAGGCCCTACACCCACTAATCAATTATTGTGGTCTAAAACCAGCTGTTTCACTTTCATTGTCTAACCCCTGTATGTGTATACATATATACATTTTTATACCATAAACTACACACCAAATGGTATTTTAGATGTTTTAGTTTATATTCTGTAGGAATTATAAGAGTGATTTAAGTAATGTACTTCAATTTGACTCTTGTTGTTAAAATTTGAGGTTTTTATTACATCTTTATTCTTTTTTTCTCGGGCACTTTAGAACCATCTGCAGCTCTGTTCATAATCTGTAGAATAAGTTGATACATTGTACAGCCAAATAGGCTTCACATTAGTAAAATCATTGATTGCAAACTTCTGAGAACATTGATGCAAAACCTTAAAACAGTAGGGTTTAGATTTTTTAATCTATACCACAGTATCCCTGCGTGAATATAGTGTAGACCAGTACCACAAGAATCTTTTAAAACTGCCTCTAACTGTTTTAATGAAGCAGTGTTTTTGTTTGTATCTGCAGTTATCTGCTCCGGGGTTGGTAAAGAGCTTCTGCAGGAAGGAGGAAATGTGGTGGATGCGGCAATTGCTTCTCTGCTCTGCCTCGGAGTCGTCCACCCACACACAGCAGGAGTAGGTCAGTAGTGTATCATCAATTTATCATCTGCAAATCAAATAATATAATAATATACAGCCATGATATTGGAATAATTTACAATTACAATATGCTTCCACATTAAACCCTCGTTTATTTGAAAAGGCCATGTGGACCTGCTGATTTTGATGCTGTTATGTTTATTTGAACTGGACTTTTGGGTTATCTCATGCTAATGAGGTTTTATGCCATTCAGAATGAGCAGAACTTTTCTTTATTCTTCAAGTTAACTCACTGCCCGCTCTTAGACACACCTGCCTTGTAAATGGAAAGTCAGAGACATTACCTCA
This sequence comes from Crenuchus spilurus, assembly GCA_036984385.1. NCBI lineage: Eukaryota > Metazoa > Chordata > Actinopteri > Characiformes > Crenuchidae > Crenuchus > Crenuchus spilurus. The sequence goes on from BRDA01050499.1 coordinate 10,253, forward strand.
TCGGTTTCCTGTGAGATGCTGTACACAAGATGCTAGTGACTGAATTTAATATATATAACAAAATATTATTTGGTTGGTGCACTGTTTTCACTCCAACAGTGACACTGAAGTGTTTATAAACGTCAGCAGCTCTGCTGTGTCTGACTCACTCATACTAGCACAACATACACTAACACACCACCACCACATCAGTGTCACAGCAGTGTTGAGACTGATACACTCCCCAAATAATACCTGCTCTATGGGGGTCCTGCTGTATTTCTAAAGTGTAGTTCTATGGTCAATGTACATAAATGGACAAAGAGTAGATATAAGGTAGGTGTACCTAATGAAGTGGCCATTGACTGTAAGTCTTATTGAAGTGTAGTTGCTTCTATCCATTCAAAGTGGAAAATAATTTGCCGAAGGTTAAAACAAATGCCATCTTGCATCAACACACTTATTTAAGTATCTACAACAGTAGATCAAACCTATTAAAAGCCTTAAATCGCTTTAATAATGTATAAACATTTCAACTTCTGACACAGGTAAATGCTCCGTTTTAATCTCCATTACCTTTAATTGTCTTTCAGAAGGTTAACGAGGGTCTAGAAATGGCATTTGTATGCATAATGAATATTGATTATTCACTTAATATCAAAATTAATGGCTCTTGTGTTTAATTGGACTTGGAATGGTCAACCTTTGCAGTCAGTCATGTCTGCTTTTCTCTATTTGTCTCTCTTTCCTCGTTAAAGGTGGTGCATTTTCAGCCATTTTGTACAACTACACCACAGGATCGTTGACGTCCGTGCATTCCACTGCACCACATTTGCCCTTCGCTGCTTATGGGGTTCCGTCCATACTGCAAGGCATCAAAGATCTGCATTCTCAGTGGGGGTCTTCAGAATGGAGGACACTTTTCAGGGCAGCCATACTGCTAGCTGAGGAAGGCTTCTACATTGACGACGTCCTGGGCAGGGCCTTGGAAACCCACGAGGACGCTATCTTGCAGTCTGAGTTGTGCGATCTATTCTGCAATGCGAGTGGACGCGTTAAATCGGCCGGCGTGCTTGCCGCCAACCGGAATCTATCAGAGCTGTTGCAGGCGGCTAGTCTAAATGAGTCCCATTTCCCAGAGACGCTGGCCATGAAATTGGCTGAAGACCTCTCGGCACGCGAGAGGCCCGCTTTCTTAGCCGCCCTTCAGCGTAGCCATGGAGAAATCAATGACTCCCTTATCGCGCAAGAAGAGAAATACACTGTCCTTTCAGCCAGCTCCCCTTACGCCGGCCCGATGCTATCTGATATATTAGAACGAGTCAGGGAGCAAAGCTTTTCCTTTCAGAGTGGAGCAGGAGATTTTAACAGGGCCGCCACCTCTTTCGCCAGCCTCTTAAACTTGACTCAAGGACTCAACAATGCAGGCCTAGCGGAGAAGAACACGGACCTCATGGAGTCATTTGCGGTCGATCTGCAAAGCAGTCACGTCGGGGTGCTGGACAGACAGGGTAATTTTATTGTTATGTCAGCTTCACTGAATACGACGTGGGGTTCTGGGCGGTTCTTGCCATCCAGCGGAGTTATTCTTAGCAGCTTTACCTCAGACATCTCAGACTTGCCTTACGTGAGCTTTCCCTTGGTTCTAAAGATTAACTTTAATGATGATCCGCAGAACGATGGAGATAATGAGGAAGAAAATGAATTCAGAGTCATTGCCACTAGTGGAGGCTTTTCAGCCTTATTTAACGCTGCCGTTCTCCTCCACAGAGTTGAAGTTGGAATGTCTTCTGTAGATGCTATTAGTAGTCCTCTCCTTCATGTGGAGCAAGGAGGGTCTGCTCCTTTGACTGTTTGCCTGTCTTCCATTTCAAATAGCTCAGATATCTATAGGATGCCCTCAGAGAGAGATGGTCAGCTACAGCAGGTGCGTGAGTGCTCAGATGGTTCCCTGTCCATGGTGTTGCAGTTGCATATAGAACATGTTGGTGCATATGGAGCTCCTGCTAACAAAGGACATGCTGATGGCTACTGAAGGTTAAAAAAAAAATCTTTATCATTTTTGCCAATTTTCTCTCCTTCCCAATGTGGTAGTAGTCAATTTACCCATCCCATCCACTAGGGGGCTCTCCCCATCACTTTACACTGTCCCTGACTCTATAAGGGTTGAGACATGCACAAGCCTCCTCCGCTGCATGTGATGCGGCCAGCGCCTCTTTTTCGAACTACCACTGATACACCGTCACTGTGGAGCCAACGTGCTCAGAGGAAAGCTCAGGATTCCCAGCTCTGAATGGACCAATCAGTAGATACCAGTGGACATTGCAATGTGAGAGTGATAGAGAGTGAGAGCGCCATCTACCTGCCCAGAGAGAGCACTGCCAATTGTGCTCTCTTGGGCCCCGGCTGTTGATGTCAAACAGCATGACCGGGATTCAAACTCACGATCCTCTTGTCATAGTGTCGGTGTCTTAGCCTGCTGAGTCCCTGAAGAAAGCATAGTTAAAAACGATTTAGCAATCCGACGTTCCATCTTAAAGATACAAATGCTCAAACTATATGATTGTTGCCCTGATTTTGTCAGATCAGATGTGTAACCACATTGATCTGCTCACAGTATTTTGACATCTTGCTGTAGACGTCTTGTTGATATTTTCTAATCACTGTCTATTAAATTAAACCCTAACCCTGCGTTCACATTAGCAGCGATGCAGCAAAGCTGCCAGGTGTCATTCATTTTCAGTGAAAGCTTTTGGCGATAGGCGCTAGTCAAACATTAGTGACAGTTAAGCTTAACTTTATGCAAATTGGTAGTAAATTAATTTGGCAAATCTCAATTGGAATCGAGCTGCTCCACTGTGATTTTTCCTGTTTTTGGTTCTTATTTTCTTTTATATGAATGTCCATGATATCCATGGAGGAGAAAATGATCATCGCTGTTTCAAACCTCCCAGTACTTTACGATGTATTGCTGCAGCTGTATTGGATAATTGTTTCAGAATTTGTTGAGATTTCTAATGAGTGTGATTACAGTGATTTGACGGCCATTCGTATTAGACTTGTTGCCGAATAGCCTTCAGTATAGGGCTGCCACAAACGATTATTTTTATAGTCGACTAATCACCGATTATTTTTGCGGTTAGTTGATTAATCATATCATAGATTAATTGAATATAAAACATACAGCTTATCGCACTAGAATGCAGCTGTTATTATATAACCGTCATTAGATTTCAGCTATAGGCTAACTAAAAATATAAACAATTAAGATCATAGTTCATTAAACCTTTAATGAAATATGCAGCTTGTTGCAACAAACAATTATTTAACTGTTTAGCATAAAGTGTAAACATAGCACTGAAACATAACGTTAGCATTAGCATTGCTATTCAAACACATGACTGTTATAACGTTACAGAAAACACATGAATGTGTTCTAAGGCTGATGAATCAAATCGTCATCACTAATGTTCACTTTTACAGCTATAAATATGAATAAGCAGCAAGTTAACTCTCTGTTTACACTCTGTTTAGCAGCTAACTAGCAATTTAGCTTACCGAGATAACTGTCCCTCTTCATCATTGTCACAATCAGCCACAACAGGCTTCCTTTTCAGGTGCTCGTGCATCGCAGTTGTGCTGCCGTGGAAGTCACGTTCTGCACATGTTTCTCTTTCATTTTCTTAAAATGATCTTGGCCCACTCTTTTGAGCTCCGTCGCAGGTACTGTTTTGAGCCTGTCTGTATATAACGTCCTGTGACGTCATCCACGGGCTACCCCGGTTATCACTACTGCGCATGTGCATCAAGGACAGAAGACGCAGCAATAAAAGGTGAGTACGCAGCAGTTTGGAGAGAAAACGAAAGTAAAAAACTACTAAATTTTAATAGTCGACATAATCGTGACTAGTCGACTAATCGTGGCAGCCCTACTTCAGTATAGCGATGCTAATAATAACACATTGGCGTAACGTCTTTTAACGCACAAATTCTTTATTTAACAAGGTGTTATTAGCCAAACCAGCAGTGTACGCTTCAGTGATATATGAAACATTGTCAGTGAAAACCTTGTGTGTACAAGAACACACAGACGATGAGCAACTTGGAAGTCAAGAGACGAAAAGTCGCTGCCGGTGTGAACACAAGGTAGCACAAAACCTGGCCCTAATCCTAACTTAATCTAGATTTACATCTTTAGAAAATGTACAGAGGGCTTTACACAGCACATAAAGCATTTACAGTGAAATATCACTCTTTTTCTGTTTGTTTCCCGGTACTTAGTCATGCAAAACCTTTCACTGAAACATATCTACATAGCCAGTGGGTACTCGCACAAGCACCTGCCCATTAATTCTGTTGTTTCTTCAGTCAACAAGTACTTTTTCCTGCTGTTTCCTGTGTTCTGGTAATCGTCTCTGTGTTACAGATGCAGCAGGCAGAGATCCGTTTACTTTAATTCTCCCATAAGAGAGTAATGCAGTTATTTGTACCTATTAACCACTAAGATGATCTGTAAGTACATCAGTGTAGGTCATCAGAGGACAGGATATTTTCACAGTGTTGGATGTGTTTGCATAATGTGGAAATGGCAAATGCGAAAGCCATTAGCTTCGCTCCTCATGCGCTCTCTGCTATTCAGACTCGTTTTGCTGCGCAGACGGACAGCATTATCTGCCTACCTCCGGAGAGCCGCCCGCTTGTTACATTAATTTAGACGAATGTACGGGAGGAGGCATGTATATTGATGCTTGGCTTCACATGCCAGGGTCTTATCAGAGCGCTGCTGCCTGAGGGCTTACCTGCGTCCCTTTCCCCCTTTGATAAATCTTGATTTTGCACACAGCAGGTGAGCGGTCCTCGCTGATGGAAAAAATTGCTTTCTTTATTGCTGCGGAGGCAGATTTTTTTTTCCAGGCCCCTCTCTTCTTTGATTGTAAAAGATGTGGTCTGTCTTCGTCGGCTTCTGCCGTCGACTTTGATTTTCGTTCCTGGGGCACTGTAGTGTGCCGTTGCTCTCTTCTGCTTGGCTGTCCTAAATCACCAGTGTCTGGCGAAAACAGTGGGACAGAATACATCAGGGTTCAGGCCATTCTCTTCCAGAATGTGCCACGCTTGCTTTAAGCCCTATCAGAAAACCCTACAGTTAGGACAAAACTGCTGGCTTTGCTCTTACTACTGTTTTTAAACAGCCAGCAGTTTTGTTATCTTGTTGCTGTACATTTTTTTTATTTTTCAACACAGAATTAAAACAGGCCGTGAGGTGTAGACTGAATAAGTGGTTATATGCTAATTATTTCATTTTTTCTCATGTTTACCTTAATTATCATTGAATTGCATGGACTGAATGTTACTTTTTGAAGCTTAATGTAACTCCTTTATTTCATAAAAGTGAGGAAAGTACGATTTTCCATCATATATACCCTTTAAAGTGAAGGACAACTGTAAAGATGGGCAAACTCTGTAAACTTTTGTGAATATGATCAATACCTTTAGACTACTGAACAGCTGTGGGTCGTATAAATAAAGGTAGACTAAATACAGAAAGCCTGTAAACAAGACGGTAAAGTAACTGTATATACAGCATAGTAAATATAGGATCTCAGGCCATCATGTCACTTTTATTCATTTTTATTTTCTTTATTTTATTTTTAAGTGTAATTGTTATTAATATGTTAAAATGCACAGAATGCTGTTTTTCCACATTATCATTGACAGCCCTAATTTTTATGTAATGTCTATATTTATTGATTATGTAAATGATTATATACATAAACAGCACATACATTAGGGCTACTTATAAATTAGAATATAATGAATGATTCATTTTTGTTCATAATTTAATTCAAAGAGGTAAACAGTCATATTTCATGTTTGTTACACAGGAAGTGACATTTTAAGCCTTGTTTGGTTTAGTTTTGATCAGTATAGTGTGTAACTCAAAAAAATTAGAACTCCAGAATCTCAACTACAGTGGTAACCCTAGTTACGAGTTTAATCCGTGCAGGAGCCGAGCTCATTAGCTGGTTTGCTTGTTAGCTGGTTTGCTCGTTAGCTGGTTTGCTCGTTAGCTGGATGCATTTTCCCCATAAGAATACATGTAAAACTGATTAAAATGTATTAGTTATTTATATCTGTAATGTATTTTTAATCCCGACAGTTACTATTACACCTTTTTGTCG
>BRDA01050509.1:0-10230 GCA_036984385.1 Crenuchus spilurus
GAGAGAGAGAGAGAGAGACTGAGAGAGAGAGAGAGACTGAGAGAGAGAGACAGAGAGAGAGAGACATAGAGAGAGAGAGAGACAGAGAGAGAGAGAGGTATGTAGAGACAGTATGATTGTAGTTCTACAGTAAAGTGAAAGTGTCTGTGTGACATCGCTGAGAAACAACATCAAAAAAGGTAAATTTACATCTCAACTTTATCTCAGAGCTGAGAATATAAACACTGTGTGCAGAAAGTCACCAAAACAACATCCCAGAATACTCTCGCTCGCTCCTCGTCCTCTTACAGCACAGACAGGGGTTTGAGTCGTGGTCTGATGTTCTGCAGGGTTCTCATGTTTCCTCAGTTGTAATTATGGAGCCATTACTGAGTCAGGCCTGTCCTCCACACTGCCCTCTACTCCACATCACTGTCCAGCACAGGATACACCACTACAGCCCTGAACCCGATACCTCACCCGCCACACACTTCAACACTGTCTCACCATGTTTACACTAATGCAGGACACCCCGACACCTTTATTATACCTCTGTACATTCACCTCTTCATCAGACAAGCTGTCAAAAACTACTTCTGTAAGGGTTACTGCTACATACAACCATGAACACTCAAAGAACCCTTCTCATTGATAAAGGGTTCTAGATATAAGATGTTAAAGGTGTAAAAGTGAACATATGAAGGTAAACATGAAGCTGATGTACAACTACTTACAACACAAAGCAGCCGTGAGCTTCTGTTAGTGTCCACTTGGGGGCAGTGCTGCTGCACTGTGTGGCTTCCTCACCGGGCATCTCGCCCCTCCTGCCTCACTACTGTTACTGATGTTTATATCAGATATAAATGATCAGATCTCTGGTCTGTCAGACTCAGACTAACACTAGAGTAGAGTTTAGAGGCAGAAGTTTGGACAGAAGTTGATGGTAATGATGAGTGTGATGGGTAGAACTGGACTGACCACACAGAGAACACTTGTTTGTGCTGAACTGTCCCCAGACTTTTGACTGGCCGCTCTGCTGGCGAGCAGACGACTTGCTAATGAAAGGTAATTGGTCTGGAGACTCTAAGTGGGGTCTTTGGAGCTTTCTCTTCAGCACAGACCTGCAGACGACATGTGAAGGTAGAGACTGAGGCTAATATGATCAGCTGTAATCAGCCGTGTGTGTTCTGCTAATTACATCACAAACTACAGACATTTCCCCTCCAGATGTGCAGTTAGTCAGACACTTCCTGCTGGAGTCTCCTCCTCTCTCAGGTACCTCTCCATTTATTTATTTATTATAACATCACTTAGTAAGTACATACCATCTTAAACCCACACTACAGATTCAGTCTGTCCATCCTTCCATCCATTCACCACTTCACCTATCTATCCATCCATCTCTGTGTCTATCCATCTGTCCATCCATCCGTATCTGTCCGTCCTTACCTGTCTTTAGTCATTTTATCAGTAAAAGTAAAAATGAGTAAAATCATCTGTAAATTGAAGCCAATTAAGTTAAATAGTCATAACAAGCTGTGCTTAAGACTGCATCGTTAAATAACGTCTCAATTAGTGCTTCATTAATGATGATGTTTATAAATATCACAGATCTGCATCTGAGTGAACTGAGCTCGGCTGATGGATTAACTGATGACCATGTATAACTCATATTTATGTGAGATTAAGTCTTCGTTTACTGGTCGGCCAATAAGAACCAGTCATTCAAAGTAATTTACATATTATGAGGATGTGAGTAGAATAAAAAAAGGTAAATCACAGAATAACAATATACTACAATACAACAAAATAATAAGAAAATAAGAATAAAACGAGTGAATCACATTTAATTAAAAAAGAGATTTAATTAAGTCTGGTTTTAGAGAAGATCAGCTTGTCTGACAGACCGTTTAGTAATGATAGTCTTCAGCATCACTGTTAGTGACTCTTATTCTAAAATCTGAACATTTTCACTCACATCCACCACAGCTCACCCAAAGCATGTTACAGCCCTCGTTTGGTGACTGTGCTGGTGATGCAAAGGAGCGCAAGAAAAAGGTTCTGCAGGATTACAGAAGAAAGGCTTTCCAGGATGAAAGAAAGTGAAAAAGAGCATTAAAATTGATTACTGCAGATGAAACTTATACTGTATGTGTGTTATGAGATACAGGACATTACAGATTATTACAGAATGAGGTCACTTGACTCTTCATACATGAACACAGTGACTCCAAATAGACTTTCCCTGCACAGTCCGCTCTTACATGACAATAACAAAGATACATGTGATGACTACTGCTTATCAGACTGACCCTCTGAAGTTAAAGCCCAAAACTATTCAAAAGAGAAAGAGTCAAGACACAGCCTGTCTGACTGCTCGTCATGTTTGAGAATATCTCACTTTTCAAAACATTATAATTCAGGAAATTCTCAGGTCCCGATCATTTTCCTTTACACTTAACTACCAGAATTAATTGTTCCATAAACAATGGCAAGCCACCCTGACCCAAATCCAGCACAGCACCATGATACTACCACCACATGATACTACCACCACCATAATGCAGTGCTTTTTCTCTTAAACCTAAATTTGGTCTTACCTGTCCACAGTTTTCCAGCCTTCTGGCTTGTCCAATCTTCAACAATCTGCACACACACAGAAATGTTGTTTTAGGCATAAGATAATAAGAAAAATGGACACACACCCTTTCTGACCAATCATCTTGTTTAAGGATGCCTCACTTACCAGGGTGCTTTTAATAATTTTGGATATTTCTGTGATCTTAAAGGGACTCCCGTCTGGAATCCCTAAGGGTCTCCTGAAAAGTCTACAACTGCATTAGCAGGAGATTCCACTTTAAATTATAAACATGCTGTCCATTATTATGCTCTTTGTAGGGGGCGGGGCTAGCATGTTTGATTGACAACAAGCAGGTGAACATAAATGCAGAAGATTTCTTTGTCTTTGCTTACAAATTAGATTTAAAAATCACAATATATATTTTCTCTCTAACAGTATCACCATATATCAGAATACACTGATAATCAGTGCTGCCCATCGGCCAGTGTTAGCTTCTCTACACAACCGCTTCAACTCTGGGATGCTTTTGTGTGAACTCACATGACCTGCTTACTTTGGGTCCTTCCACAACATTTCAATTGAATTAAGGTCGTGATGTTGACTATAACATTCACAAACAGCTTTATTCTTCTTGATCCGTTCTTTGGTCAAAATACTTATTGAACCATATTCTCTTTAGATCCAGTTCATGAACACAAGCCCGGATATTTACTTTAGAATTTTTGGTCATAATTCAATATTATAGTAATGTTTCTGGCAAAGACGCAACAAAACAGGCTTAAACCGAGATACTACCACCGCCATGTTTCACAGATGAAGGTTCTTATACCTCTTCTTTTTCCAAACACAACACTCATTGATTAAAGCAAAATGGCCTAATTTGGCTTAATTTGTCTAAAAAAACATGTTTACAATTACTTATGTCTGGTTTATGTCAAACTACAAACAGGCGTAAGTAACAGATAGGCAGCAATGTTTTGGAGAGGCGCAGTCCTCTTTAGCTAAAGTCCAAGTTAATTAGAAAGAGACACACCTGTCTGACTGCTCATTACATCTGAAGAAACATGTTTTGCAAAATAATTCAGTATTTTTCTTAACAGATGAGTCCTGTTAAAGCTTGAGGTGTGTGATGTACTTCAGTATATTTTGCTGACAAGAAGGTTAGCTAGAATGCAAAAGATGAAGATCAATAAGTATCAGTTACAGTTACTAAAGAATCACAGCATTTCAGCTTATTTACAGTATCACAGGATTTTATATCACAACTTCTGTATCATGATACGTATCATATTGACAGACCCTTAAAGGTTTTCTTACAAAATCTTTAAAAAAATGCTCCCAGGGCTTCACTACATCACTGGTCACCCTCCTCCTGGAGATCTACAGTCCTACAACTCAATCAATCTATCAATCCATCATTCTGTCAATCAATCAATCCATCAATCCGTCAATCAGTCAATCAATCAATCAATTAATCAATCAATTATTCAATCAATCAATCAATCAATCAATCAATCAATCAATCAATCAATCAGTCAGTCAATCACTCAATCAGTCAGTCAGTCCATCAATCAATCAATCAATCAATCAATCAATCAATCAATCAATCAGTCAGTCAGTCAATCAATCAGTCAATCAGTCAGTCAATCAATCAATCAATCAATCAATCAATCAATCAATCAATCAGTCAGTCAATCAATCAATCAATCAATCAGTCAGTCAATCAATCAGTCAATCAGTCAGTCAATCAATCAATCAATCAATCCATCAATCCATCAATCAATCAGTCAGTCAATCAATCAATCAATCAATCCATCAATCCATCAATCCATCAATCCATCAGTCAATCAATCAATCAATCAATCAATCAATCAATCAATCACTCAGTGCATGTAAGTGCTGTTTTCTGCAGTCCTGGATGACCTGAAGGTTAGAAGCCCACAGGAGGGCAGACAGGGTGGGTGACCACACTACGCTGTGGTAGATTTTATCCAGATTTCAAGGTTAGCTGAGACACAGAGAAGCTTCAAAACACGTTACTGAGAAATCTTCCTTTTTTAAACTGTAAACATTATCCATCGCGCTGTTGATGATGCAACAACGTTCAGCCGGGAGAAGTTCTAATACGTCTAAACGGAGCAAAAACACACACATTTGATCTGCGCATTTCAATAATGCAGGCACTCCAGCGAACTTCCTGTACGGTCTGTTAACTTTTAAGATTGCACTTTGCTAGGCCAGACGTCTGCGGGGAATTGTGTGCCGCTGTGATCAAAGTGTTAAGCTTCCAACACCTCTGTCTTTGAGAGGCAGTGGGATTTTAGCGCCGAGGCTTCAGAGAGGCAGCCTTCTCTTCCCCTACAGGTGATGGCCCGCGTGGCTAAGAGTTGCTAACAAATGAAAAGGAATATATTCATGCTTCCTGGCGACTGGATCTCCCACTGCTTTATGGAAACGCAGGTTCGTTTCAAGTCCCCTTTTGCCGGCAAGTAAACAGAGCGAGTGTTAGAAGACGGATGGAAGTGGAAGTTTAGCGTGAACTCCAAAACCTTCCTCGCCCAAGGGCTAGTTTACTCAAAAACAACCTCTGTCCCCTTCTTTAGAATATGGTGTCTTTGGACTGGAGGTTAGACCTCTTGGAGGTTAGCCGAGGCGCTAGCACAGTCTAGCTTCAAACACAAGCTAAGCATTTGATTTTTACATACATTAGCAGAAAGTGTGTGGTGATGCCTACAATAAGTGTCCAAAAGGATGTTTTATTACACTTATTTCAGCAGAAAGGTACATCAGGAGATTTATTCAGTTGTCCTTTTTGTTACTTTATATAAAATAAGAGGTTATGCATTGCAGACAAACATATTGTTCAGATGTTTTAGTCAATGTTTCTGAAGCACGTTATGCTGTAAAAGTGTTTATGTCACTTTAGTCACTTAATTTTCGTCACTTTTAGGGTGCTTGTGAAGTCGTCACAGCCATCCCTAAAATTTGATTGGCTACCTGCAACCTGATAAGCTGTGGAAACCAAAACACAGCTGATGCTCCTCCCACTCAGAGGAAATGAAGCTGATTCTGAAATGAAACGTAGCTGTGCAGTAATCTTTAATGTTTCCAGCATATGATGGGTTAATCAGAGGAATTATGAACAGACCCAAACAGAAGATGTTCTGTAAAAACACATTTTTACATCCAAATGCTTATTTGACATGATTATCTAGCACTGAACCAAATATGAGTGAAGTAGCTGGAAAACTGCAGGAGAACGTGAAGATGAAGCTGAAGATTAGATTAGTTGCTGTTAGAATTGATCTTAAGTGATCAGATGTTAAACCATCATCATGGGTGAAGGACGTCAGTGATAATATGTAGCAGGTGAAACATGGTGGAGGCAGCATCTCAGAAACCACTAACTGTGAGCAACGATCTAGAGCTGCTGTAGTGAAGACGTACTGAGAATGGGCACTGGCATAACAGGCCATTGATGCCAATGACTGGTGAGGGGTACAGCGGACACATGACTGTGGCACAGGTGAGCTCTATAATGATAATATAAAGTGTCAGATATCACCACTAAGTGGTCATTCCCACTATTAGGCAGGTGGACTTAATGTTGACATGATGTACACACGACTCCACCCTTTTGAATCCTGCCTCGTGTATGTTTTATAGGCCTACTGTTCTGTCGTTCGCTTGGTTACAGACTTCCGTCCAGTGTCAGGACACAAGTCTGTGGTCGTTTCTATCTCTACCTCATGTTTCTTTTTTATCAAATCTATTTGTTGATTCTCTGTTGGTCTGGGTCACTGAATCCAATTACAATACAACCCCTTAAGCCCTTTGATTCTGCTGACAGAAGTTTTGCGCTCCCCCAGCGTGTAAGCTGCCTATCAGATAATGGCTGTTCCCGCCTTTACCTGCCTCTCCTCGGTCGCGCACCCCGTCTCGAGCCTCCTCTCGGGAAATCTGCAAAGAGCAGCCGCCCTTATCAATGAGCTTTTCACCACTCGCCTCCAACGGCTGCCCACTCCTGATCACACGGACCACCAGGAGCACATAATCTGCCTCGACAGCAGCCGAATTAAACCGCCATCATTAAACCCACCCAACACGAGCTGCCCGGCCTGAGGCACACTCAGCATCACCCTGCACATATATATACACTTCATTAGGTCCCTCACAGGACCTCGGTGACACTGATGTGGTGGTGGTGTGTAAGTGTGTGCCTACCTTGTTGGTTCACCTTGTAGATGTAAAGTCAGCTCAGTAGTTTGTCCTCTAGTGCATTGAACAGTGCACAAAGAGGATTTTGGCCACCCACAGGCTAGTGAACACACTCTAGGGGGGCAGTCCTCTCCACAGTGCCCAGGGGGGCAGGTGAGGGGTAGGTGCTTTACTCAAGAGCACTACAGTCATGACCTGCAAGGGGCTCAAACCAGCAACCGTCTGGTCCCAAGACTGGATCCCTAAACCCCAGGCTATGGCTGCCCCCACCAGGCCACAGCTGCCCCCACCAGGCTATGGCTGCCCCCACCAGGCCACAGCTGCCCCCCACCAGGCTATGGCTGCCCCCACCAGGCCACAGCTGCCCCCCACCAGGCTATGGCTGCCCCCACCAGGCCACAGCTGCCCCCCACCAGGCTATGGCTGCCCCCCACCAGGCCACAGCTGCCCCCCACCAGGCTATGGCTGCCCCCCACCAGGCCACGGCTGCCCCCAAAAAAACTGTCAAGGGTCCACTGAGATTTTAACTTAGAGAGTCCAGTCACAGTCCAGACTGATAACCATTACACAGCAGAACCTTTCGGTGACGCTATTGGCTGCTGAATGAACATCAGCAGTTCTCCACTCTAACACACCACCACCACTTCAGTGTCACTGTGAGTGATACTTACACTACGTGTTCCTGTTAAAGTGGAAGAATGACTGAAGATAAATTCCAACACTGCCGTCTAGTGGTCGGGGGTTTACACACAACACTAAACTGTTAGTGTTAGTCGGGTCATTTAATGATGTTTAAGTGTAAATAAGTGAACTTGTCATCTACACAGAACAATTTGGATTTTTAAGATTTTCAACAAATGTTCTTGAGGCACTAGAGTGACAGTTGTCCAAAGTCTCCAGAATTGGAGAACAAGTATATTAGGTGGTGGTTCCACCTCACAACATAAAGGACATAAAGGATCTGCACCTTCAAAACTTTAGCTCCACCCATACAGACTACAGCAGATTAGCTCCACCTATTCAGTCAACAGTAGATTAGCTCCACCTATTTACCCTACCACAGATTAGCTCCACCTATTCAGTCTACAGCAGTTTAGCTCCACCCATTCAGTCTACAGCGGTTTAGCTCCACCCATTCAGTCTACAGCAGATTAGCTCCACCTATTCAGTCTACAGCAGTTTAGCTCCACCCATTCAGTCTACAGTGGCACATTTATGTTTTATTAATTTATTTATAATTAATATAATTTATTATATTAATTACATAATTAATTTAGTAATTGAGCAATTAATGTAATGACATACATAAAAAGTTACATTACAGGAGTAAAAGTAATGACATTACTCTAACAGTAGTCTGGAGACTGTCCTGTTATTGTAATAAAGCTCAGTGTAGGTCTCCAGACCTCATGTTAACGATGGTTTAAATCACTCAGTCACGTGTTAACCTGTAAAAAACAATTAACAGGCCTGTTTCAGAGGGTGAGAGAATGTGAAATTAGAGGTCTCCCACGTCCCCCCGGCCTCACTATTATTAGCAGAGAGCAGCCAATCCTCCTTTTCTCACCATCTGTCACTGCAGGGGGTAGAGGGCACAGAGAGCAGCTCAACATCAGAGAGGAAACCTCGGCCTGGTAAGAAGACAGACTCTATCACTGCTGTGGATGTGGAGGAGCGACTGGACTCGAGTCCTGTAGAGTCATCATCACTTTAATACACATCATAAACAAACAGGTGTTAACACCAAAACCTCCTGATATTACAGCCATAATCATCATCAGACATCTTACCTTTAACTCAGCTTAAACTTATTATTATCACTTTGTTTCTATCAAAAGTCATGAATTCATTAACCAATGAACAATTTAACAAATTCATCCTGAATAAATTAATCAATGAACTATTATAACTATGAATGATTTAGTGATTCCAAAATGTCCACCCTTAGCCCCCCCCTTTCCATTACACATGGCACTGTGGCACATATATTGTCCATCAACACCAAACGTAATCATCCACCGGTTCTGAGTTTGCATTTTGGAGTCTTGAGTACATGGAACTTTAACTTTTCTAACAACACTGCATACTAATTAATGAATTCATCTGAATCAATGCATCCTTAATTAATTAGTAAATACGTAAATAATGAATGAATCTGTGAAATACTGAATCAGTTAATAATTTATGTACAATAGGAGCACTCTAGTTTCTATTAATCTACAACACACTAACGTCTGAAGTCCTCCTTGGCTGAGAGGGATCCTGAGGGAGAACAGAGGATGCAATGGGAGGCGGTGGCCACAAGGGAACCCAGTTGTTGTCAGGAACAGGCTAAGGTGGGACCACACCACGCCCCCATGCCTAGCATCCTGTTAGTCAACGTACCATGTCTGGATAACAAGCTTGATGGCCTCCGGTTCCAGATACGGTTCCAACCTCCTGTCCTGGTCGTGCCACACAAGCTTCTTGGCAAAGGGACTTCAGACTGAACTCCAAGACTGAACTTCTACTCGTTTACTCGCCACTCGTTTATTTTTACAGTCGTTACATTTACTGTGTGTTTATTAAATCTCTGTTTTACTGAAATTAAACATTTCAAAGTCCTTCTGGTTCTGGTTCTGATGATCATTCTGGTTCTGATTCTTATTCTAATTCAGGTTCTGGATCTTTTCCTTTATTGTGTTTCAGATCTTGATTCATATTTTGGTTCTGAATCCAGATCTTCTTCTGGTTCAGATTGTAATTCTGAATCTGGGTCCGGTACTGATTCTCATTCTTGTTCTGGCTCTGGATGTATGTCTGATTCTCTGTTGCAAATCTGACTGTTGTTTCTGATTCTAATGGTTCTGGTTGATTCATATACAGCATCAGGGTCTGGTACTGGGTCTTATGCTATTCCTGGTTCTGACAGTAATTATGGGTCCATTCTGGCTGCAGGTTCTGCAGATTGTGAACAGTAGTGTGAGATCAGATTGCTGAGGTCTGTACAGAGAGAGAGAGTCTGAGTGACTGAAGAAGATTCTAATCCAAGGCCCGGCGAGTCAGAGCTCAGCTCACAGTCATCTATAGAATGAACAGCAGTGTGTCACGGGCGATCGAGACTCCATCATTATTACTGCCTCAGGGGCCGGAGAGGGAGGAGAAAACCTGACATGTGGTTTTCTCACACGCTGAGCAGATAATAAGTTCACTGGAGCACTGAGAGAGAGAGAGAGAGAGAGAGAGAGACAGAGAGAGAGAGAGAGACAGAGAGAGAGAGAGAGAGAGAGAGAGAGAGGAGAGAGAGAGAGAGAGACAGAGAGAGACAGAGAGACAGAGAGAGAGAGACAGAGAGAGAGAGAGAGACAGAGAGAGAGAGAGAGAGAGACCAACAGCAGCAGCTCAAACCATCACAGACTGCAGAACCTGCACACTGGACTTCAGACAGCTTGGACTGTGTGTCTCAGACTCTA
>BRDA01050511.1:0-36558 GCA_036984385.1 Crenuchus spilurus
CTAATATATTTAAAATGACTAAAATGTTTTTATTTTCAAGGGTCATATATGCAGCTGAAACAGGTAGCCAGTACATCCCAAAAAATTCAACATTACCATTTTAATATAACATTATAGTCATTACAGCTTTTAGAAAAATGTATTTTGGGGGTGGGGGGTGTGGTAGTTCACTATATGCCCCTGTGGCACAGACTAAGTGTTGACATTTGTTTTCCTCACATTACTTTTACTTTTATACTTTAAGTAGTTTTAAAACCAGAACTTTTGTACTTTTACTTGAGTAAAAAGCTTAAGTTGATACTTCAGCTTCTATAAAAGTCTTTTTAAACCCTCGTATCTCTAATTCTACCTGAGTAATGAATGTCAATACTTTTGACACCTTTGCATTCACTCAGGTTTGTTGATGGTGTAGCAGAGGGATGTCAGTGTCTCATGAAGCTCCCATCACTGTGTGACCTTCTGGCTCTCTCATTTTAGGTAAGCTGTTATAGATAGTTCTGCCAGAGTCATTAGCCACACTCTGATAAGCTTCATAAACCCATAAAGAACTAATTCCATTTCTGTCTTTTTCCAAGTGATTGCCCACTGGTTCAACCTGACCCTGAAAGAAGATTGACTACTGAAACTCCTGACTGCTGAGATCTCTGCATGATGCAGTTACTGCGTACCTTATACCAGCTGCTCACCAAGCAACTACTATGACCTGCTCCAGATGCTCTACACTACTAACCACACAGATGTTTATTATTAGTAGTATTATTAATATTTTTACTGCCATTCTTATATTTTTGCTTTACTACTGTCACCATATCAGTACATATGATCACTGCAACAGCATCAAAGGATTGTGTGATGACTGTCTATCAAAGACTTATTGGTCTGGTTCCTCCCAAGGTTTCTTCCTCCAGCTTTGAGGGAGTCTTGCCACTGTCTCTGTTGGCTCACTGGGGCTTTTGTGTTTTGTTATTACTGGAACTCTGTAAAGCTGCTTTGTTTTATATTTTTTTTGTTTGACTTGACTTGAGTAAATACAGTGGTTTCTGTGAAATCAGGAGAAGATGGAATTTGAAATAGATTGTTTATGAAGGTTAGTTTGTATATGGACTGTATGCACTGGTGATTGGATGGTTATATTAATAATACATATTACACCAAACTTATTTAAACAATCAATGTTTTCTATGATAAAGTCCCCTAATTTTGTAGTAACTTGCATGAATAGCAAGTACACTGTGGCATGATGCATGGTAGCAAGATGTATTTATAACATGGGTCAGTTTTGCACAATAGACCAGTTTAAAAGACCACATAACAGTATTTCTTGCTATGACTAAAGATCTCAAAATAGCACAACACTAGCTTTTGAGGAAGAGGCAGGCTAATTTGGTCAACTGCATTTAAACTGCCCACTTATTTTGAGATTTTGGCAAAGTAAGGTATAACTGCAGCAAGTACAATGAGTAGAGTTTTCATGTGCTCAGGATAAAGTGGACTGTTCATTTTGCATTTGACCAAACTAATATTAAATGGCCCTTTTTAGCACAAACACTCACCAGAATAGAGCGTGATGGAAAAAAGACATGCATTATATTCATTTTCCTCACGATGCTTGGATGGAGATCACATTTTTCATTTACTTTGAAGTTCAACAAATAAAAGTCAGCCAACTGCAACAGGGAGTGAAAAGAAGAGGCTTTATGTGCAATGGGAATGCGTTATATATAACTCTTAAGCACACATAATCACAGGGTACGCTAAATGTACCCTTACATTTGACTGTGTTTTCTGTCTGGGTCTGATAAACACCTCATTCCAGCAAATACGTTATTCAGCACACTTGTCTGAGAAACCTGCTGTACCATAACAGAAACACATTAACAGATGATGTGCACTGACTATGTCAGAGAATGAGTTCAAACACAAATTGGCCTGTGGTATGATGCAGAGACCGACCGCCCACAAGGCCAGCATTCAGTCAAGAAATTAATGGATTTAAGAAAGATCCAGAGATGTGTAATATAGGTTCACTGAGGAAAAACAAAAGAAAAGATTAGGGATACAAAGCTGTAATGTATAGACTTACATACACAAATTTCAAATTATTTCTATACAATAATACATAATTTCCTTCCAATCTGTCTAAATTAAAGTAGTTCTTAACCTGTGTTGATCATGTTATATTATTACCTGTCTTGTGTAGACAGACAGACAGACTGAAAGACAGACAGACAGACTGAAAGACAGACAGACAGACAGACAAATAGATAGATAGATAGATAGATAGATAGATAGATAGATAGATAGATAGATAGATAGATAGATTGATTGATTGATTGATTGATTGATTGATTGATTGATTGGGGGCAGCCATGGCCTAGTGGTAAGGATCTGGTCTTGTGACCAGAAGGTTGCCGGTTCGATCCCCAGACAGGACATGACTGCTCCCCGGGCGCCGGTGGATAATGGCTGCCCACCGCTTCGGGCACAAATTCTCACAGCCTAGTGTGTTCACTAGTGTGTGTGTTTCACTGCACAAATGGGTTAAACGCGGAGGTCAAATTCCGTTGTGTGAAAAATCACATTGGCTAAATTGGTTGATCTTAATCTTAATTGATTGACAGACAACAGACTTTTTTCCAGCATAATTTTGGTTCCCATCTTTCTGTACTTCACTGGTAGTCTTGTGATAGTCTAGTAGTTTGTATTGAAATTACTCTTTGCATATTGAAACAGCATTTATTGCACTTTAAAATTTCAGAGATGTTTATTTGCAGCCTGCCACTTGACTTCTGCATGTTTTGATTGGTGGAGCTATTTAAAGGGCATGGAGTGGAATCTAGCCAAACTTCCAGTGCTGACACTGTCATATGCATGATGATTACTGCTGGCAAGCAAGTCTCTGTGCATTTGTTCATTATTATTTTCAGTTTCCTTGCCATCACCATTTGGAAAATATTGTGAGAAAATAATAATTGTACATGAGTTGTTGTCATGACATGGCACTTTTACTGTCACACAAGAGAAAACTGAAGACTGTCAACATGACTTGAATTTACATGGAACTTGTGTTTTAAAAATGCTTTATTATTACTTTTTTTAACAAGTAATTTTACAAAATTTCACACATTTTACAAGAGTTTATTTTAATAAATGACATTTTTCACATCCTTTTATTTCCTAAAGACAAGTAACTCAGTACATTATAAAAACACCTCCAGTATGACACCATTTCATGGATAACTTTATTTAGTTGAAGGACCCCATTCAAGGTCAAGGACCCCCTGTGAGAGTCAATAATACTAATTTATTTTTGTTACACCATAGGACACATTTTTGGGGCACTTCAATGAAATTTTACAAAATCTGATTTCACACTATGTCATTTTGATCAGTCCTTTTGAAAAGCTGTGGACACACCTAATTGTTCACTGATTGTTTTAAACTGTCTTTGTACAATGGAGCGTATTTGGAAATTTGACCAAAACATATGGGTAAGGAAGCTCCGTATGGATTTAAATCCCACTCGTGGCACCTGGTATTTAAATTATGCACATGTCAGATGGTAACCACATGTGTGCATGGAAACTAAACCTTATCTTCATGAGCTTCTAACATAACGCCACCTAATGGCCTGTTTGACAATTTGCATTATTCAAATAATGTACAAACATAGAAAATAATAAGTATTAATTGGACAAAGTCCTAATGAGTTAGATTTTTTATATCTTGGTTTATGGATGAGGCAATTTTTTTTACGGAAAACCTAAGGCAGCTCTACATGAATGTGTTTTAACTGAATGAGTCAGCTATATTCACATATTTACTTACACATTTACTTCACAATCTGCCCATAAGATCTGAATTTGAAGAGTCAGCGTACAGTCATGGAGATCCATGTCACAGACAAAGTTTTGGTTTCCTAAAGAAATTTCGACATTTGATCTAATACTGGTACTTATTTTTTGTGTGTTCTGTTATTAGGTACACTCTTAAAAGAGATGGTTCTTCAAAGGTTCTTTAGTAAAGAAAATGGAATAGAACCATGAACACTCAAAGAACCCAAAGGGTTCTTTGCATGGTGAAAGTGTTCTTCAGATTGATGAGGAAGATGCTGTTGATGGTTCTATATAGAACCTTTTTGTAAATGGTTCTATATAGCCCCAAAAATGGTTCTGCTGTAGTTACAATGTCAAGCTTGAAAAAAATAGAGGAACCCTTTTTGGTGCTACATAGAATCATTTTCATAAAGGTTCTGAATAGAACCATCTACAGCACATTCCTCATCAATCTGAAGAACCATATCACCATGCAAAGAATTTTTGAAGAACCATCTCTTTTAAAAGTGTACGTAGAGCTCATGAAAAGCCCAAAAAAGTTGAAACACTGTGTAAAATGTACATAAATGTAAACAAAAATAGAGATCAATTGTTCACAAATCTCATAGATCCATATGTTAAGGACAGTACAAAACTGAGTGTAAGGCTCCTCCAACAGGCCAGTAAAAGAAAACTTTGAAATGCTGAAGTCTTCTGATTTGAATATTCATTAAAACCAATGAAATGTGAGGCTTTGGTAGAATTATAATATCTGCTGCTGTCTGAAAGAGCTGCCCATAGTGGTGAGGCTTTATTCATCTTTATAGATCACATTATGTCACACCAATGAGTGTCGATCAGATTTGAGTGTTGAGACATGTTTTAGATGTTTTGACCAAATGGGCTGGGCTTTTTTGATTGACTACTGATTTCTAATGTAAGACACAACTACTAACTAACTATTACACTATTAACATGTCTTGACTGGTTGAGAACATCTGGTATACATCTGGTAAATGTTTGCTAATTTGACTTTGCTCTGTGGCAGTGTCATAATTCAACCAGAAGAGGTCAGTCTTCACAAACAAATAGGTGATGTTTACATTTAACACCAAATCACTTGTGAACACAATAAACTGGCTCCAATTTATTAGGTACACCCATTGTGTCAAATAAAGTGACCTGTGACCATATAATCTTCATGCCACTATCAAGTCAATGTCACTAATATGTGGAGATAATAACAAACAGTATCTGCTCCACGATGAATCAGGACAGGCTGAGTGGACTCAACACAACTTCAAATCAGTTCATTACAACACAGTCTGATACAGTTGTGTTTCCACTCTAAAGGTACTGAAGATGGACCCTTGAGGAAGAAAACCCCAGTGACAGTGATTATACAGCTCATGTACTGTTGTCCCCCTGTAAATATGAAGGTACAGAATTATTTATACCCTCAGTACGGACAAGCCAATTGTATTTGTTGTTTTTCACTCTACATTTGTCAGAATTCTAATCTTCCAGTCCACACAATATAAAACTTGAAGCATCCGCCCCCTACTCTCTCTTAAAGACTCTGAGGTTTTGGTTCATGCTTTTGTTACTTCACAACTTGATTACTGTAATTCTCTTTTCTGTGGTTTACCTGCCAAAACTCTTCGTCCTCTTCAATATATTCAGAACTCTGCTGACAGAATCTTAGTCCAGTCTAAAAAATCTGCTCATATCACCCCTGCTCTACATCAGCTTCACTGGCTACCTGTCTCTGTACGCATCCGGTACAAAATCCTTATACTCACTTATAAGGCATTGCATGGTTTAGCTCCATCCTACCTTTCTGCTCTCTTGCAGCCTTATGTTCCTCCAGGCTCACTTAGGTCCTGATTCTGCTCTTCTGTCTGTCCCAAGGTTTAGGCTGTCCACCATGGGTGGCAGGTCCTTCACTGTTTCTGCCCCTACCCTTTGGAGTGCCTTGCCTCTCTCTCTTAGACTATCTCCCTCTCTTCCTGTGTTTAAAACTAACCTAAAAACCTACCTTTTCTATACCACTTTTCATTCTCTTTAATCCCCCCGCCCTTCCCATTGTTTGCTTTTTTTTTTTCACTGATTGTAAAGTGGGTCTGTGAAAGGCGCTATATAAGTGTAACATTATTATTATTATTATTATTATTATTATTATTATTATTATTATTATTATTATTATTATTATTATTATTCTCAAATCTTATCAGCATCTGCAGAAATCCTCAATAAAAAATCTACACTAACCATCCACCTCATTAAAATCACCTCCTTGTATCTACACTCACTGTACATTTTCTCAGCTAAACTGAGCATACAGGTGCACTTTGTAGTTCTACAATTACAAACTGTGGTCCATCTGTTTCTCTGTATACATTGTTAGCCTCCTTTCACCTGTTCTTCAATGATCAGGACTCTCACAGTACCACCCCAGAGCAGGCATTATTTGGATGGTGGATCATTCTATCAGCACTGACACTGACATGGCTGATGTGACACTAACTGTAAGGAGACTCAAGGTCTATGTAAGAATTACCCATAGTACACTGTGTCTGACCTGAAGAGTAGTTTGGACTCTAACCTGTGTGGACTAGCTGAGGTGATTCTCTTAATGGAAATAAAACACTTTCGTACATCACTCTGGATAAATGCAGCCATGGCTTGGTGGTTGGGCATCTAGTCTTGTGACCGGAAGGTTATTAGTTAGATTGGGCAGATCACGACTGAAATAACATATAGAGCAAGGCACCTAACCCCCAACTCTAAGTTACTCTGGATAAGACTGTCTGCTAAATGCATTAAATGTAAATTAAACACACACAAAAAAAACCCTGAAGCCTGAAATGCATGTATATTAACCAGGTATAACATGACGTATTTTGGGTTCATTTTGTCTGCAATGAAATAAAAATGTCAAAGTAAATGTATTTTACTTTATTTTCCATACTATCCCAATTTTTTATGATATGAGGTTGTACATATTTGTTGGTATCAAAAATGTACCAGTGCACTGCCTATTTTATGATTGCTGGTGCAGCTGTGTTGCTGTCAACAGCAAAAATGGTTCTTCAATGATACTACAATAAAATAAATGGTTCTACATAAAACCATTTGGATGTGAAGGCAAGAACCATTTGCATTCTTCTTTACAATACAAAACCATTCTTTTTACTGAAGATCCACTGAAGAACCATATTTTTGTAGTGTTTTCTTCCATAAGGCTTGGGAATAATGTGAACAGACATATAATCATCAATCTAGATATATTAATGGATTTTGTTGATTGTATTTTGATCATCCAGCAGAACCAAATAATATCACTAAATCCACAATAAAAAGATTGACAACAAAACCAAGCCCAGTGCCCTTCCAGACTGAAAACTTTGTGGAAGAGCTTCCACCACTGAGAACCAAGCATGGAGTATGTGGAGATATTATTATAAATGTTACACTTAATGTTAGTGCCTTTCTCAAACCCAAGGATGCTTTACAATCAACACGCTCCATTTACGTACTTAGAACTCAATCACACACCGGCGAGAAGCGACAGTAGTCTCGCACAGCATTTTCACAACCGGAAGTGACCGTCCACCTGGAGGACTACATTGAGCACTAGGGGGATCATCCAGGACAGAGAGACAACCATATCTGAGCATACACACATTCATACATACTTACACACATACACACACAGACATACAACAGGGTAATTTTTAAAGTAGCCAATTCACCTGATCTCCATGTTTTTGGACTGTGGGAGTACACCAGAGTTGCCAGAGGAAACCCACACAGACACGGAAAGAACATGGAAACTCCACCCAGATGGGGACTTGAACCCTCAGTGCTGAGAGGTGAACATGCTAACTCCCAAGCCACCATGCTGCCCAATATTCTAAATGTAATAATGGAGGGAAAACCCTTCAGGTGTACTTCCACCTCATCCTAAATAAGCATTGTGTGAATTTGTCCTTTCAGACATATATGTTTTAATTATACTCATATATACTTTATATATTTTAATGAGCATGTGTAATCCTAATACATTTTCCCCACTATTCCTCAAAAAATGTGAAACTTACGCCTGGTTACTGAACAAATAGCTGTGGTGATACCGTTACCCAGGTTTACTCTCAGAAACAATACTAGTCATTAGTCAGCAGTTAGAGTGTGGTTATATGGTGTAATAAGATAAATAACCTCAAGTAGAGATAGAGAGACAGAGACAGAAAGAGAGAGTGAGAGACAGATACAGAGAGAGAGAGAGAGAGAGAGAGAGAGAGAGAGAGAGAGAGAGAGAGAGAGAGAGAGAGAGAGAGAGAGATACAGAGAGAGAGAGATACACAGAGAGAGAGAGAGAGAGAGAGAGAGCGAGAGATACACAAACACACAGAGAGAGATACACACACACACACACACACACACACACACACACAGAGAGAGAGAGAGAGAGAGAGAGAGAGAGAGAGAGAGAGAGAGAGAGAGAGAGAGAGAGAGACTATATAAAGGTTAGTGGTATTCCTCTGCAGTGATGTATATGAAAGCATGTTTAATATAAAATATACGTCATTACTGGAGTTTTACTACATTTACTGTCATTTTCTGATTTGATGTTTATAAACTGGAAATGCACAGACATGGACCAGATGTGAGGCTCCTCAGAGGGAGCCTGAAGAGTGACACCGCCTTCACACGTTCATTATACTCACTATTAACACCAGGCGTGACGTCATACTATTGCACATATAGGCGGACAGACTTATAAATGTCTCTCAGTTTGAGCCAGGGCAGAGTTTATATGGGGAACGACGCGAGGTAACACTGAAGAACGTCGAATATTTCAAATTAAGGTAAATTGTAACTTTTTTTTTTTTTTTTTTTTTTTTTTTTGGGGGGGAGTTTTTTTTCCTTTCCACGCGCGCACATAATTGATGGTGTGATTTTGATGGTGAATGATGGTGACTAGAAAGATAATTCGAGTGATGTTACACGACTATATATATTACAACGTTATATTTCTACTGCAGCATATTAATCACTGTTTCGTCACCAGCAACAGCGTTTACTGACGTTTACTTTTAAACAGATTGAATGAAAACATTTCTCTCACTGTAATGTTTTCTAGACGTTTGAGAAGAAGGAGAAGGTAATAACTCTATAACTCTTTACATTAAAATTGATGATTTGTAGACTTAATTCTAATTAAGCTGGTAACCGATTAATTGATATTTGGTGTATTATTTATTACAAGACATGTTTACATAAAATCAGAGTTTAAAGGTATGTTA
Organism: Crenuchus spilurus; assembly: GCA_036984385.1. Classification (NCBI taxonomy): domain Eukaryota; kingdom Metazoa; phylum Chordata; class Actinopteri; order Characiformes; family Crenuchidae; genus Crenuchus; species Crenuchus spilurus. Next base: position 9,125 of record BRDA01050511.1, read on the forward strand.
CAAAGCTTAGAAATGACAAGGAAGCATGTAGTGTCCAGTGTTAATATTTCATTACACCACAGTGAAGAGAAATACCCGTTTCTGATTGGCTGACGGACGGCTGTTAATTCTGTATAACGGGGCACCGATAAAGTAGATTCGGTTAAAACATGGTAACTATAGCGACCGCAGTAAATAATCCAGATAGCCTGTGATAGTGTATATACAGCCGATAACAAATCGACTATTTTGTGATTTTAGGTACTTTCACTCTGTGTATTTATATGTATACTTTGAATATATATGTTTGTACCACTCCCATGTCATTTCTGTACATACTGTAACAACAGCAATCATGCACTTTATACGTAAATAATACAGTATTTTGCACTTTTTACATCATTTAATTGGTTCTGTATCTGTACAATGACAGTAATGTTATCAAATCTAATCTAATGTAAAATAAAATAAATATATAAAAAGTCTAAATCTGTGTCAATAGGGATAATGGATAATGACTGCTGAGGGGTTCTTTCAAATGAGTCAGTCACCTTTATGAGGTGTCCCATATTTACAATGTAGCCGAGGTAATACATCAATTAAAAATATTAATTTATATTATAGACACGATAAAAGGCCAATTAAAACAAAATCTAAATCAAAACAAGCTTTCAAAAATAACTAAAATTATAAGAATAAATAGAAGTAGCTAAAATAAAAGTAAAAGGATAACTAAAACACACCTGAATAAAATAACTTAAATAAAAATAATAATAAAACACTGGCAGGCTGAGTGGAGGTGGTTAGAGATAAAGACTGATGAAGTGACACCAGTGGGTGGAGCTTTACAGTTTCCTGTAGTGAGTTCCATCACAATGGTGCACTGAAGCTAAAAGCAGCTAAAAAACATCTCAGTACTTAAATGGTGATCCAATCACTGCAGCTAATTTTTTAATTTGTTATTTTCATTAAGCGTTTCTGTAGATAAACATAAACCAGCATGTTTTTCAATGCACAGCTAGAGATGACCAACCATGAACATCACTTCCTTGTCTCTTCTTTGTGAATTAATTTTGAATAACAGAACAACTTAATGAAAGTTAATCCCTTATAGCCTGCAAATTGATGTCATACTCTATTCTATAGCCTATACCTTATCATTTCTTCATTTATTTTCAGTGACTAGGCAAGAAAATGGAACTTAAACCACTTATAAGGAAACTCAACTCAGTGGTTCGAACCTTCTTCACTTTCCTCTTTGCCCTGCTGGTGCTCGGAGTGGTAACATGGGCTTACATCAGTGGCACGCCCATTGTCTCCTCCCCATATGGGATAGTCTCTTTTGGTTTTTATGGTCTACTACTTAGTCTCCACCTGCTGATCCAGAGTATCTTTGCCTTTGTGGAGCACCGGCGGATGCGTGCCCGCCGCAAGCCCTGCTCTTACACCAAGACTGTAGGCTTCACCATCTCTGCTTTCCAGGAAGACCCTGCATACCTGCGGGAATGCTTACAGTCAGTGAGGGCGCTCCAGTATCCTTCAGAGCTTCTGAGAATCATCATGGTGGTGGATGGGAACTCAGAAGATGACCGCTACATGATGGAGATGTTCAGAGAGGTTTTTGCGGACCAGGACCCCGGCTGCTATGTGTGGAGGAACAACTACCACACCTGGGATCCAAAGACGCAGCAAGGGCAGATGGCTGGTGTACATGGCTCATGGGGGGATGCTGGATTAGGATTTGAGGAAGACCCCCAACTCAGGGAGGTGGAAGAGCTGATCCGTACTAAGAAGTGTGCTTGCATCATGCAGAAGTGGGGAGGCAAGAGAGAAGTGATGTACACTGCCTTTAAAGCACTAGGTCCTTCAGTGGACTACATACAGGTAAGCCAATGTCCAGAAGACCAGCTAAAATGATCGTTAATTTGTGATTTGAGATTTATTTATTTATACAACATGGACAATACACATTAATCAACATCACTATTTATGGATGCTTTTTAATCTGAGAAAATGTTTCAATTTCACATCTCATTTATGTTTTTGGCACCTTTAATTGTTCAATTTGAGCTGAAAATGCAGACAGATGACTCATGTTTTATGAAGATATAATGAGGTTACTTGCTGCAATAGATGAACTGATGAATGATGAAAGATGATGCATCAGAAGACAGCCTGGTTTGTTTCAGAAGGATTTTAGAAGTTAGGCAACAAAAGTTGAGCACTTGTGCTTGAAACTAAATTGCACTTGAAATTCATGATGGAAAGTGTTGTTAATTGTCAAGTCAACTCAAAATTACCCTACAACTAGTGGCACATAAGTTTCACTGTATGTTTCTTACATATATATTTTTTACACTTGATATAATTTTCTTTCCACAGTGAACAAATCAGCTGCTAAGTTGGTGGTCAGTTGTCAGTTGTCTCTAATCCAGAGGTTGTTTCTTTCTCTTCTCTATTTTTTTCAGGTATGCGACTCAGATACCAAGCTGGACCCTTTGGCTACAGTAGAACTGGTTAAAGTGCTTGAGAGTAACCCCAAGTATGGTGCAGTAGGTGGGGATGTGATGATCCTCAACCTAAAGGAATCCTACATCAGCTTCATGAGCAGCCTACGATACTGGATGGCCTTCAACATTGAGAGGTCCTGCCAGTCCTTCTTCGACTGTGTCTCTTGTATCAGTGGCCCCTTAGGTAAATAAGTACTCTGTAATCTGCACTACATTTAATTTCTGAACATCACTAATTAATGGTACCATATCATACATTTTCCTTTTTTATTTAAATCATTTGATGTATGACTGTATTGATGTATAAGTTGCTGTTCACTGCATAGTCCATAACGACTATTTCAAAGCCCCTGTTTTTGATATCAGTAGCCTTTTCAGTAGTATTTATACTTATCTATTTAGCCTATAGGAGTATAACTCCACCCCTTGTACAGTATTTCAGCCTGGGCTGCTTTCTGAATGATGTATAGATCAGCCAATCAGAACAGAGATCATTTACATATATCATTCTTAAAGACAGAGTAACAAAAGAGCCTGCTTAATACAAAAGAATACAGAGAAGTTGGAAATGGTAATGTAAATAAATATAAATGACAAAATGACATTGGTGGACTTCAGGAAAATATAAAATGCAAAAAAATGTAGGACATGGTCCCTTTTAAAGACTTTTTCAGAATCAACTTCATATGTCTGTGTGCAACTGTAGTATACAGTCAGTTTCTTTATACTTTAGCACTTTAGCAGAATTGCTAATGTCAGTCATATCCAAAAGTTATACACAGAAATGACTGTATGTGGTACTCATCTGTAAAATATACAATAAAGATTCTGGGCCAGTTTCCCCAACATTAATTAAGCCTAAATCTACTAAAAATGGTGATTATACTATGGTGATTCGCCAAGGACACTGCAATTTAGTCTAAGAGTAGACTGAATCCATGCCTAAAAAACTAGCTCATAAGCACCTTTGTATGTCACTCTAGATAAGAGCGTCTGTCAAATGCTGTAAATGTAAACATAGTCCTTAGACAAGACTCCTAACTTACAATTAGTTTGAATGGAATCTATGTTTTGGACATTTATGATTTTGTGTTTATACGTGAAACAACAAGGATGTAAGTTTGCAGTCTTAGTTTTGAATATTAGAATAAACCGAGGATGTAAATTGCTACTTCAGTAGTCTTTTTTCTAGATACTTTCTTACTTAAGTAATAATTTAAATGACTACATTTACTTCTACTTAATTAATTATTATATTACAGTAACAGTAACATGTACTTGAGTACATGATCCTAGTTTAAAGTATGTCCAACATGATGTTTCTTCAATCTCACAGAAGATATGTTTTTATGTGAAATTCACTGTTGTTTGCTGGAAAATGTGTTTGACTTTGCTTCCTGCTTGTTTGACTGTTTCAGGCCTGTACAGAAATGACCTCTTACAGCAGTTTCTGGAGTCTTGGTACAACCAGACATTTCTTGGAACACACTGTACTTTTGGTGATGATCGCCATCTCACCAATCGCATGCTTAGCATAGGCTATGCCACCAAGTGAGTACTGTCCTCTTAACTCTTGTCACAACAAATGACCACTAGTACTGTTGGCCTTAAATGCATTTGACTTCACAGAGTAATCAGTGGTATACAGTAACAGTCAAAGGTTTGGACACAGCTTCTGGACATTCAGTAATTTTTTCATGATTTAAAAATGTTCTACATTGTAGATTAATACTAAAGTCATCTAAACTATGAGTAAACACATCTGTAATTATTTAATAAACAAACAAGTAAACAAACCAGAACATGTTTATATTTGACATTCTTCACAGTAGGCACCTCTTGTTTAGATGCAGCTTTCTTGGCATTTTCTCAGTCAGCTTTATGAGGTAGTCACCTGGAATGGCTTTCAGTTAACAGCTGTGTCTTGTCAAGAGTTCATGACTTGCATTTCTTGCCTCTTAATTTGTTTGAGACATCAGTTGTGTGTCTACTTTGAAGTAAAATCTAAAACATGTTTTAGTTTGTTTAACACTTTTAAGTTTACTACATGATTCCTTATGTGTTCACTCATAGTCTGAATGACTTTAGTCTTAAAATTATTAATCATTTTAAATAATAAAATTATTTAAAAAATAAAAACAAATAATGAGAAGGTGTCCAAACTGTTGATTGGGTGTGTCCAAACTTTTGGTACTGCAAATTAGAGTAAATCACACCAAAATATATAAGTAAGGCTGTGAAAACAGTCTTAATGTATATGATTTGTATATTTCTTATTTTGGGAATGTTGTTTTTAAGAACACTTATTATAAATAAGGGTCTATGTTGTCATATTATAATAAATATATTGAATTTATAGATGTCATTATATAGAATAAAACAATGAGGGATAGTCTAAAATGAAGAATTTTTTTTGTCATAAAAAGGACAACACTGGCTAGCCTAGTTTGCTATGGTTATCATCCAAAATGTCCAGTGCATGGATACATATTAAACTTTTATTTACCAGATACTTCATATGTGTCTTGTTATACATGTCCCAGTTAATCAGGCAAAATTATTTCTTGCCTCTGGTTTATGAGATCATTTACAGTGCTAGTCATCTCCAAATGAGAATATTATAACAAAGTTCATTTGTGTTCATAATGTAATTCAAAAAGGTAAACCATCATATATTTTATATTAATTACACATAAAGTAAAATATTTTAAGCCTCTTTTTGTTTTAATGTTGAGGCTGTTTGAATAATATTTTATTCAAATGAAAAATGAAATAGTCTCATAACTTGAGATTCTGGATTTCTGATTTCCATGAGCTGTCAGACAAACTGATCAACAATAAAGCTAAAAAGGTTTTAAAACTCATTTTACATGTAATGAATATAAAATATGACAATTCAACATTTTGAATGAAATGATCAATAACAATAAACTTTTTCCACAATATTCTAATATTTTTGAAGTAGCACTGATTTTATTAAGTAAAATAATCTCCCAATATTTTAAGAACATTTTGCGTAATTAAACCAGTATCCTGTAATGAGCAAAATGATCTGCCATTTTATTGAGCTGATTTTATGTATATTTAAGAGATGTCTGTTTTTGTGGTATTGGATGGGTAGGAAGTACTTTTCCTAATTTTTCGTTTTTATATAGCTGAAATTTAAAGGAATACTTTTCAGAGTATTTTCCAGTGATAATACTTTTACTTCAAGAAGCCATCCAGATTTACCAAGTTCTTAATACCAATATTTGGTTTAAAGAATTTTGTCACTTTTATTGTAAGATCATTTAACTTACAATTAGACATTTATGTCATTTCATTAAGTAACATTATATCACTATATAACTATTGGCACACCATTTTTATTTAAGAATTAAGATTTAAGAACAAGAAATCTGCCAATACTGAGATCATTTTGCTTAAATAATGTTAGTAAGAAATGTATTGCTTTATGGTAAATCAACTTACTATAAGTTGGATGCCGACACAGGTGGTGGTTGAGGTGACTCAATAATACCTGTCCAAAATATCAAAATGCTTTGAGAGTCTAGAAAAGCGCTTTAGAAATGTAATTGGAAAACATTTTGAATAGCATTAAATTGATTTAACAAAAAGGAAAAGTAGCTTTAAAAGAAAAACCTAAAAGGAAAGTAACCTTATTTTAACTTGAGTATGCTTCTAAGCTACTCTCACCACCTCTACTTATTCAGAATCTAGAGTTTCTATAGTTCAATAAATCCAAGAATGACATTTAGTCCAAATTTTACATTGTCCTACTTTGCTCAGGTACACAGCTCGCTCAAAGTGCTACACAGAGACACCAGCCCAGTTCCTCCGGTGGCTGAACCAGCAGACAAGATGGACCAAGTCTTACTTTCGGGAATGGCTATACAATGCCTTGTGGTGGCACAAGCATCACCTTTGGATGACGTACGAGTCCATTGTATCTGGCATCTTCCCCTTCTTCGTCACGGCCACCATCATCCGGCTCTTTTGGAAGGGAACACTGTGGGACATCCTTTGGGTTCTTTGCTGCATTCAGCTGATTGGGCTCATTAAGGCAGCTTATGCTTGCATCTTGCGACAAAAGCTGGTAATGGTCTTCATGTCCCTTTATTCTGCCCTCTACATGACAAGTCTTCTGCCTGCCAAGTACTTCGCCATCCTCACTATGAACAAAAGCAGCTGGGGAACTTCAGGCCGCCGCAAGATTGTGGGCAATTACATCCCCCTGCTGCCACTGTCTGTATGGGCGGCAATCTTGTTGAGTGGCCTGTTCTACACAATCTACAGGGAAAGCCAGCTGGACTGGACTACACCTGCAAAGCAAGAGGAAATCAAGTTTTTGATCTATGGTGCCATGGCATACGTCACTTACTGGTTTGTTATGTGCTTCCTCTACTGGGTGTGGTTTCGCAGACTGTGCCGCAAACGCTCACAAAGTTACAAAGTGAGCGTGTAGTACGTAGTAGTAGTTTTAATGATTTTTGTTTTATTTCTATGAAAATACATTTCTATTATTTATTGATTTACTTGTGTACAGAATGTTTGTTTTATGTTTTTGTATTTAAATTTTATTTTGTTGAATTATTGTAATATACAACATTTGAACGGACGTTTTGGTGCATGTTTGATTAAATGTATTTCAAAGAGATACAGGATTATTTATTACAATTAGTGACTGTAAAATAATGACAGTAAACTTCTGCAGTGTATGAAGGGGTACTGTTGACACATTTTTAGCACTGTGCTACCCATGGAACCAATATGTGTCCTAGACATTGTAATATGCTAGCTGTTTTATTACTGTTTAACTGAGATGACCTCAACTGCAAGTAAGCAAGTCATCAGACATTGATACAGTAAGGAATATTTCCTCAGTTTTGACTAGCAAGCTGTTGTTCACACTATATCACTGAATGCACTACAGCACAATGAAAATCTGCTTTACAGAAAAAGCAAGTTAATTCCAAATGAATAGTCATGTGATTTTGGCATTTCATGTTTTCATGTGAAAAAATGTGAAGCATCAGTCAGCCACAACATTAATAACTATTTGCTAATTTGACTAAGATGCTGTTGGTCCTCCACATGCCACCAAAGAAGCTCTGACTCAACAAATCCTGTGGTATCTGGCATCAAGATGCTATCAGCAGATCCTTTAAGTCCTGAGGTGGAACTGCTGCAGATTGGACCACAGATGCATGACTGAGATCTAAGAAATTTGGATTCTATGGTACTAACCACCACAGTCCAGGAGCATACAATTTCTAGCCACTTCATATGTGGAATTAATGTTTTTTCTGTCTTTAAAAGCTGGATTTAATCACTAACAACATCAGTAGCAGACACTTTGCACTGCTTGTGATCTTGTTTGTATCTGATTCACCAGTACTGTTTGTGAATTATAGCTTTGTTCTGTTCTGTATTATGAGCACTTGTGTGGAATGAAACTGCTGGAGATCACAAAAATGTCTCACTGACAAAACATGTAAGATTTGCACTTGACTCTATTAATCACAAACAGAGCACTATTTGTCTTTATGCACTTGAATGTCTGTTTATACGTATTTATTATGACAGAAGAAGGAGCACATGTAATTTTTTTGAAGATGAAAATTGTCATGTGATCAGTTTTTTTCTGTCTGGATGACAAAAAAATTTCTCATTCATCATTCACAGACAATTATTTTTGAACTTTGATTATTCATTGATCATTTGTGATTTTTTAATGTATTATTAAAATAAAAATGATGTCTGTTATTGAAACAGAAATGAGGCTCAACAGGTTTTCATACACACAACAGCCAGAATACTATCTAAGTTTATGGAATATATTAGTTACTATATACACTACCGGTCAAAAGTTTTAGAACAGTTTTAGAACGTTTCTGGTATGTGCCCAGTGTGTCAGCGGTTCATCCTACAGCAAGATAATGAGCCAAAACATCAGTCCAAGCTCTGCCAAAACTACCTCAGAAACAACAACAAGATGGTCAGCTTGAAAACATGGAGTGGAGCACAGTCTCCAGATTTAAACCCCATCCAGCTGATTTGGGATGAAGTGAAAAGCAAACCTACAAGTGCCAACATTTATGTGACGTTCTGCAGCAGATTAGTGAAGAACTGTCTGAAGAATGTTTGATGTCTGTTGTAGAAAGAATGTCACGAGTGTGTTCAGCTGTTATATCTGACAAAGGTGCTGCTTTGTGTCCAAAGTTTAGACACATTTTGGTCTGTAAACTGATTCACTGAGTTCTTATTTAACTCATATACTTTCATTTTAGAGTGTAATGACACATTAAACTCAATAATTTTACATACAAAACTGCAAAAATGTAGGTGTTCTAAAACTTTTGATGGCTACTGTATATATATCGTCAGCTAAACCACTGGTTCTCCTTGTTGTATAATAGCTGTTATATACAAAACAGTCAGTAATGCTTAGGATAAGACTGCAAAATCAATAACAGGGCATTACCCATTCGTGACCCGTTGACCATATTGTTAATCATTGACCTTGAACCCATCGAGGGTCTAATTGTGTTTACACACTGCCTACTCCACCTCACTTCACAACCTTTATATAATAAGCTGTTGATTTTTAGATAAACAGTAATAAAACAGTCATTCTGATAGATTGTGTATATTTTTGCTCTTCTGCTAGAGACTTTTTTGCCACATTCTTTAGCGCGAGCACATATTTCAGACAAACATTATTGATTAAACATAGTGTATGTATAATTTCACTATGCAGACTGGACATGGTGATGATTATGTAATGTCAGTAATGCTGATATTGTTGCTTCTACTTCAACTAATGCTGATTCAGTATAGTGGATATGTGGACACTGCCTTCATAGGACTTACTGTTGATTGTTCTTGACTGTAATATCTTTGACTGAATGTTGGAATTCTGTGTAAATGTAAAATCATACTAGCTCAGAGATTGCAACAGGGGACTGGGTGGAGTTGATTGATAACTGTTTATCTGCAGCTTAGCATCATATCAAACACAAGCGTGTTGAGGTGTGTGTTTGCTCAGTGTCTACGTGATGGGGCAGTTGATGAGAATGTTCCACTCTGGGTGGAGTAATGTGTTTTACATGTTCACCAGGGACAACAAGGGGCAATCATACGCTACATACTCTTATGAAATGTACTGTTACATCTGGGCCAAAATCCTAGGGGATCTTCTAACCCCAGTTTTGCCACATTAATATACACTAATTAGCCATTAGATTAAAACCAAGACTATGGACTTCTCTGTGAATTTGAAAGCTGTACAATAAAAAAGTAGGACAGAAAGAACATTGGCTTTAAACTTCGTGAATGTTGGAGAAGACTTGTGAGAGAATCTAGAACAGTGAAGAAATCAAATTCAATCGATCCTCAAATTAATTAAACCTTTCAACAGTATCCCAGATAACCAATTAAGATTAAAACCAGTTATACTCAGAATATTTGAAGTTAAAAGAAGAAGAGAGTGGACAGCAACAGAATGGATGGATACAATCAGTGGAATCATGCATGAGCCATTAAGAAACCTGAAGCCCTAAACAGAATATACAATGTTCTGGAGAGACACTATCCATATATATCCAAGCCAACTTGTCAGCATTTGGTTAATATGCCATTAATCATCTGTATGCCACCAAAACAACTCCGATCCACAGAGTAATAGAGGGTACAAGACCTCTGAAGGTGTCCTCTATTATTTGGCATCAAAATGATAGCAGCAGATTATTTAACATCTGTGAGTTGTGAGGTGGAGATTGGATCAGCAGTTCTACACATGCTCACATTGAGATTTGGGGAATTTGGAGGCCACTGTTGGCAAGTACTGACCAACTCACTAGGCACACCACACAAACCTTGCTGCTTCAGAGATGCTCTGACCCAGTTGTCTGGCCATAAATTCTACAGTAGTTTGTGTGCTAAATCATAACAGTAAAATCCTGTGAAGAGCAAAAAAACAACAGCTGTTTATTGAGTTCCTCTTTACCTTACCTGTCCTTAAAAGGTTCCTGTGTGTCTTCAGTGCTTTATTTTTCATTCAAATGATTCACTCTAATCTAATGAATGAATCAGAATGTATCTTATATTAAACTAGTTATGGACAGTAACAAGACTTTAAGTGCAGTTATTCAGACCTACCTAAACTAGTCCTGTAATTAATGTAGGGTGACCACAACATCCACACTTTGTTGAGACAGTACTTATGTTTGGTGGCCTGTCCCTGGCTAGAATTGTCCCCAGAAATATCCTCTCTTTAACTGTACAGTTGAACCTCAGTTATTGGGTGCTCTGGTTATTGTACGCTTTGTCTATTTTTTGGCGGAAAATTTAGTCTGTTATCATTCATCCAACCAATGTTCGTTGGCGTGCCCATGTGACTTGCTGCTAATTTTGCTCAAGCAAAGCATCCACTCACGCATTTGTTGATCATTCTGGCTTTGTTTCTTGTTGAATGAGCATCACAACATACATTCATCCGAAACAGAAACAGACCTCTCTGGACACATTTCCATACAACAAGAAGAGACTACAGGAAAGGTAAGAGTTGTCACAGGACCATACCCAGACTTATGAGAGGAACCATGTGCAGAGAAGACAGAAACTAAGGAGCTTTGCAAAAAGCTAAAACATGTTACACTAAAGTGATGTTTTGCAGCACTATTGCCTAAAAATGGGTCCTAAAACAAATAGTGGCTGAGAACCCCAAGAACGAGCGTACAAAACAAAAGCTGTTGGCTGGGCCACACCGGCACACTCTATAAACCCAAAATGGTCCAAAACACTGAGACCTGGGAGAGAAAGCAAGAGAAAACACAGGCTCCTTGAGAAAGAGAAATATTTTTGTTAATATTTTGGAGTGTCTGGAACAGAATAATTGGATTTACAGTACATTATTTTTCTTTATTATTCTTCAGTTATTGTTCATTTCAGTTATCATCAGGCACTTTAGAACAGGATCATGATCAAAACCGAGGTTTTGATCAAATACAAATAAATGATTAAAAAATCATACATTGTGATTTCCAGATTTTTTCTTTTAGATTATGTCTCTCACAGTGGACATGCACCTAAGATGCACATTTCAGACTCCTCCATGATTTTTCAGTGGAAGAATTTGCTAATTTTCAGGGTGTTCAAATACTTATTTTCCTCACTGTACATACTGAAGGGATTTTCTGACCTTCATTTAATCCTTACTGGAACTGCAGCAAAATGATGTTCAACAGTGCAACAACTGGTTTATGTCAACACTCCCACTTTCTCAGAGCAGAAATTATTTTTCTAGTTGTCATGATATCCGTTGTGGTTTGGCTCCAGAGACGGCCTTTTCCTTTGGGCTGGCCTTGCTTTTTCTTGAGCAGAATTTGGGACATTATTCAACTTTCAGTTTTAATTTAAAGGGGCCCCTATAAAAAATGATGCTGCAGGTAAATGTTGATAATGTTTCAAAATGTATCAGTCACTCCTCAGTCCGTACAGTCCATAACTAAGCTGCAAAAAATCTATTTAGAATTCAGGATGTTATAAACCCTAATTTTAGGTGAATAATACTCCCTGATCGCACCTACAGATCACTTACAACTTCATTACCAAAGCAAATGATCAATATTGCGTGTTCAATTTAAATAATTAATAACAGATTGAGTTAGTTGCTTATGTTGGATTGGTTGCCAGCCTTTACCCAGACCCATGGTCGCTAAACGCTCAGTTAATTTCATCCTAGTCCTACAGCTGTCTCAGGCACTATATCCACAGATGTCTTTGTGTTGGTCCTAACTTTTACAGTGATCCTAAATCTAACCATAACCCTGGTCCTGGCAATAATGCTGGCCCTAAACCTATTGCCAAACTTTAACCTCAACCCAAAAACTAACATCAACCCTGGTTCTAACTCTAACACTGGTCCTAAACCTAATCCTAACCTAGTCCTAATTCTAATGCCGGTCCTAGAATGAACCCAAATCCTGATCCTAGCCCTAACACTGATCCTAAACCAAATCCTAACCTAGTCCTAATTCTACTGCTGGCCCTAAACTGAATCTAAACCCTGGTCCTAGCCCTAACACTGGTCCTAAACCTAATCCTAACCTATTCCTAATTCTAATGCTGGCCCTAAACTAAACCCCACCCCTGGTTCTAACTCTACTGCTGATTTAACCTAACCCTGATATGGTTAACTGAGTTTCAATAGATAGTTTCTTAATAATATGAAGATCTAGGTAATAGGTAATTTCTAGGGGGTAGTATAAACCTTTCCAAATAAAGTGAGCCCTATTTATTCACAAATAATTTAAATCTGATAATAAAGACCTATAACACAGGCAATGAGGCATTCAAGTGTTGCTGACTCCAAAAACACTTGATGTGTTAATATAAATGAAAGGTTTCAACTTTAACCCATTTGAAGGTGTGTGAACTGCATATGTTAATGGTTATGAGTGAGGCATTGTTGACATCACTGATGTTTAGCTCATAAAGCTCTTGGTTCAAATCACATTATGTAACATAGAGACTCTGGAAAATTGATTTTTCTGTCACTGATATTATCACATGCAGGCACTTTTTATTATCATTTTCAGTGATAATACCACTTTTGTTTACTAAAAATAGTCTTCTCAATATGAGCTCAACTATTTCACATCCAAGAATAAAAATCTTCTCTGTTTGGATGCCAAATCCCATGTCCCTTTGTTGTTTCATGATATATTTGCTTTAAAAAACTGTCGATTATTCTTCTATTAATAACTAGAAAAATATTAAAAATGTAAATTATGATTCAGAATTAATGATAAAAATGGAGCTCCAAAGCAAAATAAACTGCACAAACATACATGTAAATAACTATATTAAGTATCATGTTCACAGAGTTCAAGTACTGAGTTAAATATCTAAAAACACCTTTTGGTGAATGGTTTATAACTGGGATTTACGAAAGGAGACAGGGGTTCCAAATATGCCCTCAGTCTCTCTGGTAAAGTCTATTCAGGGATACTGGAGAGGCCAGCTGATAGTTGAACCTCAGATTCATGACAAACAATGTGGGTTCTTTCCTGGTCATGGAACACTGGAGCAGCTCTTTACCCTTGCTAGGATCCTGGAGGGTGCTTGGAAGCTTGCTCAGCCTATCCAAATGTCCTTTGTTGACTTTGAGAAGGCATTCAGCTATTGGGGTATCCTGTGGAGGGTGCTCCGGAAGTATGGGAGCTAAGGACTATCCAGTCCCTATACAAATAAAGGAGCATGGTTTGCATTGCTGGCAGTAATTCAGCCTGGTTTCTGGTTGAGGTTGGACTCTGTCGGGGTTGCCCTTTGTCACTGATTCTGTTCATAATTTTTATGGACAGAATTTCTTGGCATATCCAAGTGGCAGAAGGTGTCAAGTTTGGTGGTCTCATGATTCCATATCTGCTTTTTGAAGATGATGTGGTTCTGCTGGTTCTAAACTGGACCAGTTTAAAGTTTGTGAAGTGGTGGGGATGACAATCACCACCTCCAAATCTGAGACCATAGTACTCAGTTGGGAAAAGGTGGAGTGCTCTTGGGAACATGCTTCTGTCTCAAGTGGAAGAGTTCAATTATTTCAGGGTCTTGTTCATGAGTGAAGGTAAGGTGGAGAAGATGAACAAAGTTGATTGGTGCAGTATCTGCAGTGATGAAGACTCTGTATCAGTCTGCTTCACTTTGATAAAGACAGAGCTGAACCAAAAGGTAAGGCTCTTGATTTACCAGTCAGTCTAAATTCCAACCCTCACCTGGTCATGAGGTTTGGATAGTGACCAAAAGAATGAGACTGTTGAAACGGCTGAATTTAGCTTTCTCCACAGGGTGTCTGGGCTCTCCCTTAGAAATAGGGTGAGGAGTTCGGAGATCTGGGAAAAAGCTGGAGTAGAACTGGTACTCCTCCATGTCAAGAAGACCCAGTTGATGTAGTTCGGGCATCTGGATAGGATAAATCTTGAATACTTCCTGAACCTCTCTGGTAAGGTAAGCTGGCATGAGAACACCTTGGCATCACCCCATACGGGGCAGCCATGGCCTGGTGGTAAGGATCTGGTCTTGTGACCAGATGGTCGCTGGTTCGATCCCCAGACAGGACATGACTGAAGTGCCCTTGAGCAAAGCACCTAACCCCCTAACTGCTCCCCGGGCGCCGGTGGATAAGGGCTGCCCACCGCTTTGGGCACAAATTCTCACAGCCTAGTGTGTTCACTAGTGTGTGTGTGTTTCACTGCACGAATGGGTTAAATGCGGAGGTCAAATTCCGTTGTGTGAAAAATCACATTGGCTAAATTGGTTGATCTTAATCTTAATATGAGCTAGAAGAGGTGGCTGGGTAAAAGGAGTCTGAGCCTTTTTGCTGAGGTTGCTGGTCCCATGATCTGCACCCTGGATAAGTGGAAGATGATGGATGGATGGATGGGTGGATGGAGCGATGATCTTTCGGGTAGTAGTTTATAACAGGGTTTTTAAACTGCCCATCACAAAACATTCTACAGCCCACAAGGAAATTTGATTGGGGTAGATGTTCTGTTTTGTGCACATGATGCATAGCTAACTTTGCTATATTTCCTTATTTTTTGTTTATGCTTGGTGTTCTTGGTTAAAAATTTGGTGATCACTTTTTAATTTTCCAGCCTTATTGTCTTTCCTTTTGAAAGGACCTGTTTTAAACCATTTATCCATGATGGGTAAGACTCATCTCAATACTTAACATAAGAGGAACATTTCATTCAGACTTGCATCAATATAGCTATGCTAGTTATGTCGGTACTGTACTATTCCAGACCAATCAAAGAGCTCAAACTAAATATATTTTGCTTTTGCACTAATATAATATTAAAAATTTAACTTTTGGCCAATAGCCAGGGGCATAACTAGTATCTAAAAACAACAGAATTAATGCCAGTCTACCACCCCACCCATGACCAAACATTAGTCCACAGCAAGTGAATGACAGTCGACAGTCTGGATGTGGGGCGAGGCAAAAGAACATCACTTTTCCTTTCACTTTCTTTTCTATTACACTGGGGAGGCTGAATAACCATTTTTAATATCGTTAAAAATTGCTCCTGCCAATTTTCTTTCTTCTAAAAGTTCAGAGGTTTTGATACGACATCAATTAATTTTTTTTTCTACACTGAAGTAAAACCAGACTTTCCTTTTTGTCTGTGTACTTTTTTTCTCACAGTCAGAATGATATCAGATGTGGGCCAGCCTGCATCACTGTTACTCATTACATTTTTCTACTCCTTATGTGGTCTGAATTTGCATCATGAACTGTAATTCCAAGCAGAGATTTCCCATCATGCCAAGGCATCTGCAGCACTGCCTGCGCTTTGACAGGGCCATCCCTGTTTGGTCAGTGAGTAATAATCGTAATCTCATGGAGAAAGTTGGTCACTCAGATAAGAGGCGGAAAAACGTGAAAAAAGACCAAAATGACAAAACCTCTGCCCATTCCTTAAGCTTGGATCTTGCCAAAGAGTGTGACGAATGTTTGCAATTATTCGTTGCCTTCCCACCCTGTCTCACTCACCCTCCCTGCGTCAGAGTTTTAGAGTTTTCTTCCACAGGGCCTGGTCTGCACATCTGTAACAAATTAAAAAAGGAAGCTGAGCTATGTTGACTAAGCAGGCATGAGCTTCAAACACAGTTCAGTCTCCTGCATATCCTGCCTTTCAAAATGAACTTTTACTCAAGATGCAGAAGCTCATGTGTACATAAAAGTGACCGTCATCAAGTCTTGAAATTTGTAATAAATAATGTACAACAAATTGATTGCCTTTAAAATACTAAAGACACAAAAAAGGACTGAATGAACGTTACACTTTCCTGAAACCCAAGGATGCTTTACAGTTACCACACTCCATTTACACACTTAGAACTCGACCACACACACCAGTGAGAAGCGGGAGTCAATCACGCACAGCGTACTCTCAACCGGAAACGACCGTCCACCTGGAGGACTGCATCAAGTACCGGGGGGGATCACCCAGGACAGAGTGCCAACCATATTTGGGCATACACACATTCATACATACATACATACATACATACACAGACATACATTCATACACACACACACACCAGGGTAGTTTTAGAGTAGCCAATTCACCTGATCTCCATGTTTTTGAACTCTGGGAGGAAACCGGAGTCCCCAGAAGAAACCCATGCAGACACGGGGAGAACATGGAAACTTCACACAGATGGGGACTTGAACCCAAGACTTCAGTGCTGAGAGGCAAAAGTGCTAACCACCAAACCACCATGTAGATTGTTTTAAGCCATAGAGGTCTCTTTCTGTGACTGATTTCAATGAATGAATGAAGAATACATTTAAAGCCCCAACATGAACTTTTTTTCTAAACTTGTATAACCACAGCATGTTTTAGCTTGAATGATGTATTTTGATGGAAACGACTAGACTAATTTAGTTGACTACTGACTGTTTGTAAGCAACACTATCCTTGCAGCTCGAGTTCTAAATTAAAGAAATCAAATCTGGACTCCAAACCTCTCTTGGTTGAACTACATTAGGGGTATGAGGGAAAATGTAAATATGATCTTAATTTGTTGGTACTGATACTTGTAACTAAAGGCTAGAAAGATATATATGAAATCTGAATGTACATACTATGACTGCCCTCCTGCTCAAGATGTTTCCTTTACCCATACACAAGCAAGGGGACCTCTAAACCTCCATTCTCCTTCCCCAGATTCCCAGAAACAAATGTGTACTGCCACCCTACCAGATTTTTCCTTTACTCCTTCGAGTAAGAGAACCCCCCAACCACTCATTCCCTTCCCTCACCCACCTGAAGTTCACCCGTTTGCCCATATGGACCTGTGTAATCTGTGAGGGTTTTTTCCTACACCCACTTTATACTGTGTTGCCAGGAGATTTAAAATACAATGAAACAAACTACTAAGTCTATTTCATACTAAATGGGAGGGGTAACATATTGAGTCACGTCTGTCTAAATTTAGCATCACAACGGGAGCTTTAAAATCATCCGAACAGTCCAGCAGGAGTTTATAAAGCTCGGAGTGCCAGGATGAGTCTGTCTTTCCTTCATTTCCTATGATTTACAGACCTTACAAGCTCAGAATTAAAACCAAAAGAAAGAAACACTGAAATCCTTCTGAAACAGAATAATGTTTACGGCAATTTTATATGGACATGAATAAAATCCACATGCATTATCTGCTAGTTACTGAGTCCATGGCTAATAGATGAATGTGGCTGTCTTCAAATAATTCAAAATAAACCTTTTCTTACATTATTTTATTTAGCCTAATCTAGAAGAGATACAGGCATATCAGCTCTGCCTGTGTATTTATTGAGGCCAAGAGTCATAGATCAGACAAATATCCAGCAAAACAGACAGGAACCAACATTCCTTAAAGATGAATACAGGACAAACTAACCAACTTTGGAATATAGCTGAACATGAATAAATTATTTGAGATTTCTTACATGTTTTAAGTAAATTATGTCAACTGGCATTTTCCTTAAAAATGTTGAGTTATACCTTAAATTATCTTTTAATATGCTTACAACATTCTTAAAACAATACTCATTTTAGACTCAATTTAACATGGTAATCAAAGTGTAAATACTTTTAGTATGTCACTTCTTCACTTACAATTACACTTAAAATGATTAAATAGATGCATATCACCTAAAACCTTAATGACTGTTTATATGTACTTGCCATGTAAATAAAAATGTCATACCAAAAGCCTCTGTTATGTAATGGAATATGTGCTCATCCTGCTCATACAGCAAGAGCCTCCTGTACATCATGCATGTGGTTATGGTGACCTCTAGAGGAAAGAACATACATCTCTAGTTGACTGCTGAAGCCTTTTATTTGATTTGGATTATGTTCAAATGGTTTTAAGCACATATCTCTTCCTGTAGGGTTCATGTTCCTGGTCAGAATCATTGTCCTTTCTCTTGGAATAGCACCAGCACAGCACCCTAAGAAAAAGAAGAGGGATTGGAATATAAAAATAAAATTGAAAATAATTTCAGCATGAAATTAAATTGAACAGCTTTTTCCTATTCCAAGCTGAATGACTGAAGATAAAGTTATGATGTACTCTCAATATGTATAGCTTTCAGTACTGGATAAAATGATTAACATATGTCTCAAAATATGATTAAACAAAATACAGCGCCCTCCATAATTATTGGCACCCCTGGTTAAGAAGTGTTCTTTGGCTTCTAATAAATTCTTAAAAAAATAATAAAGGACAACAATGAAAAAAAGAGAAAAATCTAAGCTTTAATTCAGGTGACTTTATTTGGTGGGGGAAAAAAATCACACGTTAAGAAATAAATCTTTTGAATGAAATCATGTGTGCCACAATTATTGGCACCCCTGGTATTAGTACTTTGTACAACCTCTTTTGCCAACAACACAGCACTTAATCTTCTCCTATAACTCTTCACAAGATGGGAGAATACAGAAAGAGGCATTTTCTACCATTCCTCTTTGCACAACCTCTCTAAATTGTCCAGAGTCCTGGGTCTTCTCCTATGCAGTCTCTTCTTCAGCTCACCCACAGGTTTTCTATTGGGTTGAGGTCTGGGGACAGAGATGGCCATTTTTGAGTAGATTTGGCCACATGTTTAGGGTCATTATTTTGCTGAAAGACCCAGTGATAAACCATCTTCAGTTTTCCGGCAGAGGCCACCAGATTCTGATTCAAAATGACCTGATATTTCGAAGAGTTCATGATCCTATGTATCCTTACAAGGTTCCCAGGTCCTTTGGAGGAGAAACCGGCCCACAGCATCACCGATCCTCCCCCATACTTAACAGTGGGCAGGAAGTGTTTTTCTGTGTACTCATCCTTGGTGTTACACCAGACCCGCTTAGAGTGTTTGTTGCCAAAAAGCTCTATCTTGGTCTCATCTAACCAAAGCACACAGTCACAGCTAAAATCCCAGTACCGCTTGGCAAACTCCACCCATTTACGCTTATGAGTATAACTCAGAAAAGGCTTTCTCCATGCATGCCTCCCAAACAGCTTGTTGGCATGTAGATAGTGTCTGATGGTTGTTTGGGAGACCTCGTAACCCCAAGATGCTACCATCTGATTCAATTCTCTTACAGTGAGCTTTGGAGAACTTTTTACTTATCTTACCATCCTTCCCACTGTGTGTGGTGGCAAGATACACTTGCGTCCTCTTCCAGGCTTGTTTGTTACAGTTCCAGATGTTTTGAACATTTTGATGATTACTCTGACTGTAGATAAGGGCATCTGCAGGTGAGTGGCTATTTTCTTGTAGCCATTGCCTGATTTATGAAGGTCGACACACATCTGCCTTACTTAAATAGTGTGTTCTCTTGTCTTTCCCATGTTTAAGAGTGAGTAAGAGAAATATTCCTCTGTGTAATGCCATATTTATACCCCAGGGAAAAGTGATGAAGTACTAATTAAAGGTTCCTAGATACTTTGATCCCCTTTATAAACTACAGTAGAAATGACATAAGTGGTTCAAATACATTTATTTCCAAGAAATTGTTAAGGGTGCCAATAATTGTGAAACACGTCATTTTATGGGAAATTATTATTTCTTAGCCAGGATGTTTTCTTTTTTTCAATTGACTTGAAGGTTACTTTTTTCAAAATGTTTTCAGAGTGAGATTATGCTTCTGCAATAAAAAAATAATTTATTTTAAGGCTTTTAACACATTTTAACTAGGGGTGCCAATAATTATGGAGGGTACTGTATTTTCCATCCATTCTTTTTCAATATTACAGTATAAGTCATGTAGTCATTAAGAGTCATGCCAAAGCAATGGATGCCTCTGATGTCTCAAACATTATTTTCCACATACAAAAAATATTCATTAACAGGGGCAGATTTGGAAGTTCTGGGGCCCCAAGCAATGTCATGTCTGGGAGCCCTGATCAACCAGATTTTTTTTATGGTTATGGTGCAGTACAGGCTTAAACATAAAATTATAATTATTAATTATTAATAAATATTAATTATTATACATACATTTTAAACATTACTTAAACATTATTATTCATAATATTTTATTAGGAATTACTAGTTAATATTAATAAATATACTAATAATAACTATAATCATCATCATTATTAGCAATAAAATAAAATATTAATGATTAATAAAATATTAATTATTAAATATTAATAAACTGTTAAAATCAGATAATATAAAATTATCACACAATTCTGTTACACCTTGATAATCAACTTCACTCAGATTAATTAGCACCAATTTTACACTTATGTTTGGACTGTATGGTCAATAGACTTCATTTACACATAATTTTACCTAATTTTTGAGTAAAAATGAGCAGAAATTCTGATTTATTTTGATAATAGTTAAACTTAGAGACATGTAAATGGATGGCTTATCACAGACTGGTAGACACACGCACACAGACACAGATTCTAATGTTATTGATAATGGATTTTAATATGAAACCTCTGATATTAAAATATGTCTATCTGATGTGAAACAGGTAGAACAAATGCTCAACATGTTAACAACTTACAGTAGAAGGTGAACACAGACTACAAATCAAATCAAAACTGCGACCCTGATAAGCATTAAGCGGGCGTGATAATGGATGGATGGATGGTTTGCAAGTCCAGACGGTGATGAAGTGACCGCTGAGACAATCGCACGTTAGCAAGAACAGAGCCAATTGATGAGCTTGTGAACGGTCTAAAGAGAAATAGGCTTCCGACTGAGTGGCTGTTTCTTGCTGGGTCCTAGTGCTCAACCCGTCTCTTTTTAATATAGCGTAACACTGTTTTTGGATAGAAAATCAGCAGAGAACCAAAACAGTCTTTTTTTGCCAACCTCTTTTGCCTCTCTTTTGACTTTTTTACAAATTACGACATCTAAAATGATTTTCTCCAAAGTGTTACACAGACTTTTGTTCAGCACAAACTCAGGAACAACAGTGTCAGAACAGTAAGAGTGTCATAAATCTATATTCTGATTAAATCTGCTCTAAACTTAGACTTTCCAAAAACCTGTTTTCAGATGTGCTGATATGTTGTGAAAACACACTTTAAACATTTCTAGCCAAGACTTTTGAGCTCAGAACTGAATAAACAGAGGTGTTGGCTACACACTGCTCATTACAGTTTTTAGACATTGTCTGTGGTTTTATTTAGCTTTACAAATGTGAGGTGAAACTGACTCATTCAGTGGTTTTTAGATTTAATATTTATGAGATGGGTGACATGTCTTTGTTCAGGTGATCTTTTGTTTACAGAGACAAAATCAGTGTTTGCACACATTCCTGGGCTGCTAATCCACCAACGGAATGTCTGGAATTTCCATGTCATTATCAGTGGACTTTCTAGAAAGCCAGGTAGGGCACAGTAAATTCTGTGGGCAGCATCCCACTCATCAGTGAAACTACACACAAACCTACTTGCTCAATTAAATGAAGTACAAATGCTCATTGGGTAACGGACTGTCTTCACTATCTGTGATTGGCCAGTCACACAGAGTGCCCTACATAGACACATCTCTGCCAGAGCTGTGCTGCACTCTCACTCCCTCTCACACATCACTCTGTCACACACACACACACACACGCACACACACACACACACACACACACACACACACACACACACACACACACACACACACCTACCTATAAAAAAAACTTGTTCTGTAAATAGTTCTCTTACTTTTGTGATCAAAAACATTGATTTGATTTGAGGCTGTTCTGTAAATAGTTTTCAAATAAACAATACATATAGCAAGTTCTGATCAATTCATATCAATTACACACTTAAAATAATGTACAATTTAAGCCCCACCATCTTCCGGTTAAACTATGCCCGATTCAGGTTTAGGCCCCGCCCACTCCGAGTACAGATGCGGCTACAGATCATTTAGATCAGGGGTGCACAATACGTCGATCGCGATCTACTGGTCAAGCGCAAAGGTAGTGTGGGTAGATTGCATGACATTAAAAAAAATAGACTTCAGCCTCACTATAAAACATCTCACTTGATTGACATACAGGGAGACTGGTCGAGCACTAGGACCCAGCAGGATTCCAAGCCGCTCAATCTGGAAATCCTGTTTTAGACCGCAAATTTTAGACCGCCCACAAGCTCATTCGATTGGCTCTGCCGTTTCTTGCTAACGTGCGATTGGTCGTCTCTGCTATCGCTTCATAAAACAGCATCTGGACTTGTAATCCGGCGTTTTTCAAGTTGGCCAGCAGTCCGTGTTCACCTGTCACTGTAAGTTCTTAACATGCATGTTTGTTCTGCCTGTGTAAGAAACCTAAAACTGAGCATTTCCATACAGAGTGGAGGACTTTTTTACTGTCATTTTTAAGTGTGTTTGCCTTGACTACATTATTCAGCGTCAGCCTTTTCAAACATGAAGATCATTAAGTCCAAGTATTGTTCCACTATGACTGATGATCATTTGGAGGTTTGCTTGAGGCTGGCTATCATCAACTACTGTCCAGACTATGAATCCCTGACTGATTCCTTTCAGTGCAAGTCATCAGAGTAAAGTAGGCTAATGACAAAACATGTACACAGTTGTATTGTGTAATATGGGTTCATATAGTTATTCAAGGTACACCAGCATACACTGTACACATAAATTGTCAATATTTGTATGAATAAATATGTGTCTTGCATTTTCATATTAGGTAGATCATTTTGACTTATTAGATAAGTAGCTTGCAGGCTGAAAAAGTGTGTGCACCCCTGATTTAGATGGTTGAACAGATACAGATACAGATAGTGGTGTACTCGTTCATCCCTAGTTATTGTGACCAAAGGAGCTTAAATACAATCTATTCCAGTCATGAATAAAGTAAATAAACCTTTTACTGAAGTAAGATGACTGTGTGTTGTCTAACTGTTAACTTTGATTAAATTATCAACATGATTCATTCTCTTGCCTCACTAGCAGCGGCTAACAGTTACTGTGATGTTTTTGAGTGGCAAGCTGCACAGCAATGCTGATACTGTAAACGATATTCTCATAAGCATTTTTTATTGGCTGCCAGCATTTTTATGGGGCCAGCATAAGCAGTGTTTCTGGTACAGTGTTCTCTACTGCTCATTTACTTAAAGGGACGCAGATGCGGCCCCATACACACTAACTAAATGAAGACTACTGACAGTATTGACCTTATGCAACATGTACAGGAATATTTTTAATGTATTGGGAACTACTGCCATTTTCATGAGTCAAATATACAACATAATATAATTTAACAAATAAAATAATTTAAACAAAATATTGATTATTTCACACACTGTTCCTCAGCGACATTTGGTGGGGCCAGGCCCCACCTGCCCCTACTATAGAGATGTTCCTGGTCATTATCATATGAATGTCAGATCACATCATTTGGTAGAAAAAAAGTGTGCTGCGCTCTGACTCAAGCTGAACAATGTGTCACTACTTAATATTAATATGCTGCCAACGGGAGAGCCGACTCCAGAGGTTTAATGGCAGGTACACACAAGGAAGCTTTTCACATAAAAAAACTCATAACACTTGTAGATACACTGATAACTTTGGATATCATCTAAAATCAAGGTACACCAATCAGCCATAACATTTAAACCAATTTGGTAATATAGCTAATATGCTGTCTGTCCTCCGTGTGTCCCCAGCCAAGTCATGAGCTGCGCCCCAAATCACGTACTTCCATACTATACAGTAGGTAAAAGCAGTATGCAAGAATGGCTAGTGTATCCAAATATACATATATTCATCAAGCATTAGGTGAAAAATACCTGAATTTCCTACTCAATTGAGAGACATTTTAAAGTATATTACTGCAGCACACTATGCAACAAATTCCCACGATTCAACAGGAGCTGCAAAGGTGGTTGATTGTGTGAATGAATGGTACACTTATCCAGCTCCTTTCTAATACCCAAGGACACTTTACAATCAACACACTCAGAACTCAACCACACACACCAGCAAGAAGTGGCAGTCAGTCGCACACAGTGTACTCTCAATCAGAATTGACCGTCCACTTCACCAAGCCCTAGGGGGATTACTCAGGAAAGAGTGCCGAGAACATACCCGTGCAAATACGTACATTCATTCACACACACCAGGGTCATATGGAGTCACCAATTCACCTTATCTCCATGGGCAGCACGGTGGCTTAGTGCTTAGCACATTCGCCTCTCAGTGCTGAGATCTTGGGTTCGAGTCCGTATCTGAGCGGAGTTTCCATGTTCTCCCCATGTCCGTGTGGGTTTCCTCCGGGGTTTCCGGTTTCCTCCCACAGTCCAAAAACATGGAGATCAGATGGATTGGATACTCTAAAATGACCCTGGTGTGTATGAATGAATGAATGAATGAATGTATGTATGTTTGCCCAGATATGGTTGGCACTCTGTCCTGGGTGATCCCCCTAGTGCTCGATGCAGTCCTCCAGGTGGACGGTCGCTTCCGGTTGAGAGTACGCTGTGCACGATTGGCTGCCGCTTCTCACCAGAGTGTGTGTATATGAAGTGTGTTGATTGTAAAGCGTCCTTGGGTGTCTAGAAAGGCGCTATATAAGTGTAATGTATGTATGTTTTTGGACTGTGGGAGGAAACCACAGGAACTTGAACCCAAGACTTCAGTGCTGAGAGGCTAACCACCAAGCCAAAAAGATGGTTGAAGATGATAAAAAAAAAAAAAAAAAAAAACAGGCAGTACGAGTTATAACTGGAAAAATTTAAATGTTACATATTACAATTATGTATGACATCAATTTACATTATGAGCAGCTTTATGGAGAACAGCCAGATCATTTTGTCTGTATACTGAAGTGTTCATAATTTGCATATGTTTTTCAGGCTAGCAGTGGATTCAAGCTGAGTAATATAAATTCAGATCAGCTAGCAAGTTAGCCAACCAAGTTAACTATCATACAGTTAATAAAGAAATGTATCACAACAGATAAACTATTAACTTTAAACAATGTCTGCAAACGAGACTGCTAATGAATAGTCATTCAAATCAGATGCAGTTTGATAAAATTGTTAGCAGTTCACTCAATTTCTTGTCAAGTTTATATTACAAAGGTTACGTCAGATGTTACCAACAAGACATTAATAATATTATTTTTAAGAGTATATGAATCAGCGACAACATAATCACCACTCACATATAAAGCAAATATCATTGATTTTTCATAACAATTGTGCATCTGAAGGTCTGGGATATATTAGACGGTAAGTGAGCACTTGATTCTTGTAGATGCTGGAGAAAAATATGCAAGAATGCAGACTTGAGAGGCTTAAGGGACAAATAATTATGGCCAGATGATTGGGTCAAAGTATCTCTGAAATGAAAAGGCTTGTGTGGTGTCCCTGGACAGCAGCACCAACAATGGCCTCCAAATTCTCCAGATCTCAATCTGAGTATCTGTGGGGTGTGTGATCTGCAGTGAGTCTGCCTGACAACGTACAGCACTTAAAGGATCTGTTCCTAATGTCTTGATGCCAGATATAACAGAGCACTTTCAGACGTCTTGTAGAGTACATGACTTGTTGGGTCAGAGACGTAAAGTATAGTAGTTTTGACATATCAGCATAGGTTTTAATGTTATGGCTGATCTGTATTACTGCAGTCACTCAAAATGGAAATGAATAATAATCATGTCTTTATGACTGCACATTAGACAGGATTAAAGCCTCTGTGAGGAATAGATAAGGTCTGACAGCTGGACAGTTCAAATGGTTTAAAGTAAGGAAGCTATAATGGAGCTGTTGACATGACAGTGACAATATGCCCTATATTATAATATACTCACTGGTCATAATGTTCTAGCAAGAGCAGTTCTGACAAAATAAAAGACTGGAATTGGACCCCAAACTCATCCTTGAATGCAGCTTTCCATTATGAAACAGCTTCAGTTCTATTACAATGATTTCACAAAGGCTTACCATCAATGTTTTAACACATATTTTAACACATATATTCTACCATCATCTAATAAATAAAAGAGTGTCTTTTCTCCATGAGACAGCAGGCGGGTCGCAGAAAGCATTATAGAGGATATGTGAGCTGTGTTTGATGTTTCAGGCTATTATTGCGTCTATGACATGCCTCTGCTGAAATGAATAGGCACAGGATTTGACAAACTTATTATAAAGTCTGAATTTTCATTCTAGTCAGTATTGAAATGCTAATTCTCTGGATCCTTTTATGCCTTAAGACATTATCATGGACATGCTTTACTTGCATATTTTCAGGGTCACTTCCTGACCAATCAGAAACAGTAACAGGGGTGCTTCATAGTTTGTGAACCCTTTAGAACGTTCTATATTTCTACTTAAACATGACGTAAAACATCTTTTTCACACAAGTCCTAAAAGTCAATAAAGACAACACAGTTAAACAAATGAGACACAAATATTATACTTGCTCATTTATTTATTGAGGAAAATGATCCAATATGACATATTTGTGAGAGGCAGAAGTATGTGAACCTCTAGGATTAGCAGTTAATCTGAAGGTGAAATCAGAGTCAGGTGTTTTCAGTTAATAGGATGACAATCAGGTGTGAGTGGGGACCCTGTTTTATTTAAAGAACAGGGATCTATAAAAGTCTGCACTTCACAACATGTTTGTGGACGTGTATCATGAATAAAGGAGATTTCTGAGGACCATCCCTAAAGAGTTTGGACCAGATGCATTTGTAGGAATTTTTGATACCTGTGGCTTCAACCCTCCAGTACAGGAGAGATATGCGTGCACATGTTTGTTTGTTATTCAGGGGCGGAATGGGGTGAGTGGATGTTGAATGGATATAAGACCTGACCCTAGTACCGCCCCTGATTTCGACTCCACCAATCCACAGTCAGACAGATTGTGCAAAAATGGAGGAAAGTCTAGACCATTGTTACCTCCTCAGGAGT